>CM034360.1:15082575-15217456 GCA_019925275.1 Mytilus edulis | reverse complement strand
TGCATGGTACATGTCTAGGTAGGTATGTTGTATCTACATGACACATGTCTAAAAACGTTAGTTATATCTGCATGACACATGCCAAGGTTGGTATGTCATATCTGCATGGAGCATATGTAAGTAGATATGTTGTTTTAAAAGATCATGTCAAGTTAAGCAAGTCGTATCTGTATGGAACATATAAAGGTAGGTATGTAATATCTTTATGGAACATGTCTAAGTAGATATGTTGTATCTGTTTTAAAAGATCATGTCAAGTTAAGCAAGTCGTATTTGTATGGAACATATCAAGGTAGGCAAACTGTACCTATCATAACCATGTCAAGGTAGGCAAGTTGTATATATCAGGACCATGTCAAGGAAGGCAAGTTGTATCTGCATGGAACATGTCAAGGTAGGCAAGTTTTATCTGTATGGAACATATTAAGGTAGGCAAGTTGTATCTGTATGGAACATGTCAAAGTAGGCAAGATGTATCCGTAAGGACCATTTCAAGGTATGCAAGTTGTATCTGTATGGAACATGTCAGGGTAGGCAAGTTGTATCTGTGACGACCATGTCAGGGTATGCAAGTTGTATATGTGAGGAACATATCAAGGTAGGCAAGTTGTATCTATCAGGACCAAGTCCAGGTAGACAAGCTGTATATGTATGGAACATGTCAAGGTAGGCAAGATGTATCTGTAAGGACCATGTCAAGGTATGCAAGTTGTATCTGTATGGAACATGTCAGGGTAGGCAAGTTGTATCTGTGAGGGCCATATCAATGTAGGCAAGTTGTATATGTGAGGACCATATCATGATAGGCAAGTTGTATAGGTGAGGACCATTTCAAGGTAGGCAAGTTGTATATATCAGGACCATGTCAAGGTAGGCAAATTGTATCTATCAAGACCATGTCAAGGTATTCAAGTTGTATTTATATTGAATATGTCAAGGTAGGCAAGTCGTATCTGTTATGACCATATCAAGGTAGGCAAGTTGTATATGTTTGGAACAGGTCAATGTAGGCAAGTTGTATCTTTTATGACCATGTCAAGGTAGGCAAATTGTATCTGTAGGGAACATGTCCAGATAGGCAAGTTGTATATGTGACGATCATATCAAGGTCGGAAAGTCGTATTTGTGAGGACCATATCAAGGTAGGCAAGTTGTATCACAATGGACCATAACATGGTAGGCAAGTTGTATCTATCAGGGACATGGTAATGTAGGCAAGTTGTATCTATTAAGACCATGTCAAGGTATGCAAGTTGTATCTGTATGGAATATGTCAAGGTAGGCAAGTCATATTTTTTATGACCATGTCAAGGTAGGCAAGTTGTATCTGTATGGACCATATAAAGATAGGCAAGTTGTATCTGTAAGGGCCATGTTAAAGAAGGCAAGTTAGCTGTATGGAACATGTCAAGGTAGGCAAGTCGTATCTGTTATGACCATGTCAAGGTAGACATTGTATCTGTATGGACCTTGTAAAGATTTGCAAGTTGTATTTGTAAGGACCGTGTCAAGGTAGGCACGTTGTATCTGTATGGAACATGTCAAGGTAGGCAAGTCGTATCTGTTATGACCATGTCGAGATAGGTAGGTCGTACCTGTATGGACCGTGTAAAGATATGCAAGTTGTATCTGTATGGAACATGTCAAGGAAGGCAAGTTGAATCTACATATAACATGTCAAGGTAGGCAAATTGTATCTGTGAGGACCATGTCATGATAGGCAAGTTGTATCTGTATGGAGCATGTCAAGGTAGGCAAGTCGTATCTGTTATGACCATGTCAAAAAAGGCAGGTCGTACCTGTATAGACCATGTAAAGTTAGGCAAGTTATATCTGTAAAGGACCATGTCAAGGTATGCAAGTTGTATCTGTATGGAACATGTCAATGTAGGCAAGTCGTATCTGTTATGACCATGTCAATGTAGGCAAGTTGTATCTGTATGGAACATGTCAAGGTAGGCAGGTCGTATCTGTATGAAACATGTCAAGGTATGCACTTTGTATCTGTGAGGACCATATCAAGGTAGGCGAGTTGTATATGTGAGGACCATATCAAGGTCGGAAAATTGTATTTGTGAGGACCATATCAAGGTAGGCAAGTTGTATCACAATGGACCATTTCATGGTAGGCAAGTTGTATCTAGCAGGGACACGGCAAGGTAGGCAAGTTGTATCTATGAAGACCATGTCAAGGTATGCAAGTTGTATCTGTATGGAATATGTCAAGGTAGGCAAGTCTTATTTTTCATGACCATGTAAAGGTAGGCAAGTTGTATCTGTATGGACCATGTCAAAGTAGGCAAGTTGTATCTGTATGGAACATGTCAAGGTAGGCAAGTCGTATCTATGAAACATGTCAAGGTATGCAAGTTGTATCTGTGAGGACCATATCAAGGTAGGCGAGTTGTATATGTGAGGACCATATCAAGGTAGGCAAGTTGTATCTGTGAGGACCATATCCAGGTAAGCAAGTTGTATCTATCAGGACCATGTCAAGGTAGGCAAGTTGTATCTATCAGGACCATGTCAAGGTAGGCAAATTGTATCTGTCAGGACCATATCAAGGTAGGCAAGTTGTATCTATCAGGACCATGTCAAGGTACGTAGACAAGTTGTTTCTGCATAGAAATGTCAAGGTAGGCAAGTAGTATCTATCAGGACCATGTCAAGGTGTGTAAGTTGTATCTGTATGGAACATGTCAAGGTAGGCAAGTTGTATCTGCATATAACATGTCAAGGTATGCAAATTGTATCTGTGAGGACCATGTCATGATAGGCAAGTTGTATCTGTATGAACCATGTCAAGGTAGGCATGTTGTTTCTGTGAGGAACATGTCAAGGTAGGCAAGTTGTATCTGTTGGACACATGTCAAGGCAGGCAAATGTTATCTGTATGACACATGTCAAGGTAGGCAAACGTTATCTGTATGACACATGTCAAGGAAGACAAGTTGTATTTGTGTCTGTATGGCACATGAATGGCAATTAAGGAACCTATAATAATTACAAATTGTGACTTTGATAGAGAGTTGTATCATTGGCACTCATACCACATCTTCTCATATCTATGGTTATACGCATGCAAAATGTATAGGCAGTGACAACTCTCAACAGTATATTTATATAGCCACTGTTTTATGTTGTACTATGTAAAAAAGCATTTTTTTTTTACTGACATTTCATGCACTTTCTTTGTTTGTTTGACGGAACTCGAAATGACATTTAATTGCACAATTCGTAAAGTTTGACCAGTACAAATGCATAACAAAACGGAAAAGTAACAAATTAATTTAAAAAAAAGGCTTCAAATCGTGCATATAAATGGAGATGACTTAATTAATCCCTTAAAAAAAAGAAACTTGATTTCAAATTTGAATTTTACTTATAGTGTCTATGTTTATATTTTATAAGCATGTGTCGCCGGTAGATATGGTAAAGATTGTCTGGTTCCATGTTTGCCATATTACCATGGAGTACAATGTAAACAACGATGTAACTGTACACATAATCAGAAGTGTGACTCGGTTCAGGGTGCGTTTGTAAAGAAGGGTTTAATGCATTAGATGGGAATTGTACAAACGGTAAGACAACCCTTTTTTTTTTTACAATTTACCATATCTATGTTTGTAATTTTTCTTCATTATATTAGAATAAACAAGAATGTGTCCTCAGTACACGAATGCCCCACTCGCACTATCATTTTCCATGTTCAGTGGACCGTGAAATTGGGGTAAAAACTCTAATTTGGCATTAAAATTAGAAAGATCATATCATAGGGGACATGTGTACTAAGTTTGAAGTCGATTGGACTTAAACTTCATCAAAAACAACCTTGACCAAAAACTTTAACCTGAAGCGGGACAGACGGACGGACGAACGAACGGACGGACGGACGGACGGACGGACGCACAGACCAGAAAACATAATGCCCCTCTACTATCGTAGGTGGGGCATAAAAAAAACGTTCAAGCATCAGAAGCCTTTTTTGGATATGCCTTCATCATGAACACTCAAGCTAAAACAGGGTTGTAAATGGTTAAGGAGTAATTCGTCATTGCCTCTGTGCTTGTCTTCCTGGGTTTTTCGGAAACTGTATCTTCGTTATTCATATGGTCAAACAATCATTGTTGAAATTGACTGAGGAATGCTCTTTTTTTGTAGATATTGAAAATGAAAAACTTTTAGCAATAGTCTTAGTCACTAATTATCAGGAGATATATAAAATCAAATCAATGGAAACTATATGCTGCTAAGAAATAAAAGTGTGTTCCAGATGTATTTTTAAAACATGTCCTTAATATTAAAAAGAATGAAAGTATATATCCTTTGAAAAATTAGAACGAATATTTAATATTAAGGAAAACTTTGAAACGTTAAGTGAACACCAATATAATAATAAAGAAATATCATTGTATGATTAACAATGAATCTTACGAACGTAGATCGATGTAAACGTTTTGACTGTAGACGAATTTTAGCACAGTAAGCTGCTACTGCATTTGTAATTTAGTATACTATTTACCAGATACAGTGTATTATATTAATATTATATTTATATTTTCACATCAAGTTATAAACGTATCCTGTATATTTTAGAATGTCACCAGGGATTCTATAACATAATTTATAATTTTAACTGCTCGGGAATCTGTATCTGTAGAAATGAGACATTCTGTAATCCACGCTCAGGAATGTGCGAGTGTGGTGACGAAACTTTATGCAATAACATAACGAAAAAGACACATCGGAAAAATCCTACTTACACACAAAGGTAATAGTGGTTGCTTCCATAACAAAAACCAAAATATTTAAAATGAATATAACAAGATTTATAACTATGTGACTTCAAAAATAAATGTACAGATTCTACAGAAATGAAGAAACAATTGAACATTTTCTTTTATACTATTTCTATAGGAAACAATAGAACAACACAGTCTTAGAGAAGCTGTCATGAATACGACTATTTACATTATTCAGCCATAAAAGTAATAAAATATGTTATAAAACATAATCTAACAAAAACAAAACAACTTAATATTCTGTAGACAATCTTTTGTCGATGGAATAAAAATAATCTTCATAAATTAAAATGAAAAGTCTTTTGACTACAATTTTAATTGCCTTTTGTACCACAAAGACATTCTTAAGACTATGTATTCGAAGTAAACAATATTTTTGACCTTGATTTGAAGCGTAGAAATCTGAACTGAATATACATGAACATACATGAATCTTTATAATGCTAGATTTTCCTTTCCTTTATATATATATATATATAATATACAACTCGTCTAAACATCAACCCAACAATGTTAGATCTGTAAATTTGCTTTCGCAAATTTTTGGTTCTTCCCTCGCCGGGATTCGAACCCATGCTACTGTGATATCGTGACACCAAATCGCCTGCACTGCAGCCGTCCCGCTAGACCACACGACCACCTGGGCTCTCAAAAAAAGAGCTTTCGGTGGGCATGTGTTACCTTTCCACGTCAGTTTTAATCTAGCGGCGTACTACAGTACATGATATATAAGGCATGAAGATGTTAATGTTACAGATCAGCTAAATTATCTATAGTAAAGGATCCTACAAATTAATGTAATATACAGTCACAGAAAATAATTATATTCATAAGTACGTCTGAGTCAGTGACAACTCTACAACAGATGTATCCATCGGATCGCCATCAATGATGGTGATACATGGCTGTGTACATAATGTATATACAACTCGTCTAAACATCAACCCAACAATGTTAGATCTGTAAATTTGCTTTCGCAAATTTTTGGTTCTTCCCTCGCCGGGATTCGAACCCATGCTACTGTGATATCGTGACACCAAATCGCCTGCACTGCAGCCGTCCCGCTAGACCACACGACCACCTGGGCTCTCAAAAAAAGAGCTTTCGGTGGGCATGTGTTACCTTTCCACGTCAGTTTTAATCTAGCGGCGTACTACAGTACATGATATATAAGGCATGAAGATGTTAATGTTACAGATCAGCTAAATTATCTATAGTAAAGGATCCTACAAATTAATGTAATATACAGTCACAGAAAATAATTATATTCATAAGTACGTCTGAGTCAGTGACAACTCTACAACAGATGTATCCATCGGATGAAGAACCAAAAATTTGCGAAAGCAAATTTACAGATCTAACATTGTTGGGTTGATGTTTAGACGAGTTGTATATACATTATGTACACAGCCATGTATCACCATCATTGATGGCGATCCGATGGATACATCTGTTGTAGAGTTGTCACTGACTCAGACGTACTTATGAATATAATTATTTTCTGTGACTGTATATTACATTAATTTGTAGGATCCTTTACTATAGATAATTTAGCTGATCTGTAACATTAACATCTTCATGCCTTATATATCATGTACTGTAGTACGCCGCTAGATTAAAACTGACGTGGAAAGGTAACACATGCCCACCGAAAGCTCTTTTTTTGAGAGCCCAGGTGGTCGTGTGGTCTAGCGGGACGGCTGCAGTGCAGGCGATTTGGTGTCACGATATCACAGTAGCATGGGTTCGAATCCCGGCGAGGGAAGAACCAAAAATTTGCGAAAGCAAATTTACAGATCTAACATTGTTGGGTTGATGTTTAGACGAGTTGTATATACATTATGTACACAGCCATGTATCACCATCATTGATGGCGATCCGATGGATACATCTGTTGTAGAGTTGTCACTGACTCAGACGTACTTATGAATATAATTATTTTCTGTGACTGTATATTACATTAATTTGTAGGATCCTTTACTATAGATAATTTAGCTGATCTGTAACATTAACATCTTCATGCCTTATATATCATGTACTGTAGTACGCCGCTAGATTAAAACTGACGTGGAAAGGTAACACATGCCCACCGAAAGCTCTTTTTTTGAGAGCCCAGGTGGTCGTGTGGTCTAGCGGGACGGCTGCAGTGCAGGCGATTTGGTGTCACGATATCACAGTAGCATGGGTTCGAATCCCGGCGAGGGAAGAACCAAAAATTTGCGAAAGCAAATTTACAGATCTAACATTGTTGGGTTGATGTTTAGACGAGTTGTATATACATTATGTACACAGCCATGTATCACCATCATTGATGGCGATCCGATGGATACATCTGTTGTAGAGTTGTCACTGACTCAGACGTACTTATGAATATAATTATTTTCTGTGACTGTATATTACATTAATTTGTAGGATCCTTTACTATAGATAATTTAGCTGATCTGTAACATTAACATCTTCATGCCTTATATATCATGTACTGTAGTACGCCGCTAGATTAAAACTGACGTGGAAAGGTAACACATGCCCACCGAAAGCTCTTTTTTTGAGAGCCCAGGTGGTCGTGTGGTCTAGCGGGACGGCTGCAGTGCAGGCGATTTGGTGTCACGATATCACAGTAGCATGGGTTCGAATCCGGCGAGGGAAGAACCAAAAATTTGCGAAAGCAAATTTACAGATCTAACATTGTTGGGTTGATGTTTAGACGAGTTGTATATACATTATGTACACAGCCATGTATCACCATCATTGATGGCGATCCGATGGATACATCTGTTGTAGAGTTGTCACTGACTCAGACGTACTTATGAATATAATTATTTTCTGTGACTGTATATTACATTAATTTGTAGGATCCTTTACTATAGATAATTTAGCTGATCTGTAACATTAACATCTTCATGCCTTATATATCATGTACTGTAGTACGCCGCTAGATTAAAACTGACGTGGAAAGGTAACACATGCCCACCGAAAGCTCTTTTTTTGAGAGCCCAGGTGGTCGTGTGGTCTAGCGGGACGGCTGCAGTGCAGGCGATTTGGTGTCACGATATCACAGTAGCATGGGTTCGAATCCCGGCGAGGGAAGAACCAAAAATTTGCGAAAGCAAATTTACAGATCTAACATTGTTGGGTTGATGTTTAGACGAGTTGTATATACATTATGTACACAGCCATGTATCACCATCATTGATGGCGATCCGATGGATACATCTGTTGTAGAGTTGTCACTGACTCAGACGTACTTATGAATATAATTATTTTCTGTGACTGTATATTACATTAATTTGTAGGATCCTTTACTATAGATAATTTAGCTGATCTGTAACATTAACATCTTCATGCCTTATATATCATGTACTGTAGTACGCCGCTAGATTAAAACTGACGTGGAAAGGTAACACATGCCCACCGAAAGCTCTTTTTTTGAGAGCCCAGGTGGTCGTGTGGTCTAGCGGGACGGCTGCAGTGCAGGCGATTTGGTGTCACGATATCACAGTAGCATGGGTTCGAATCCCGGCGAGGGAAGAACCAAAAATTTGCGAAAGCAAATTTACAGATCTAACATTGTTGGGTTGATGTTTAGACGAGTTGTATATACATTATGTACACAGCCATGTATCACCATCATTGATGGCGATCCGATGGATACATCTGTTGTAGAGTTGTCACTGACTCAGACGTACTTATGAATATATATATAATATATATATAAAGATAAGAAGATGTGATATGATTAAAACTGACACAACTATACACCAAAATTCACCTAAAGTGGATGTTCTGAATAATAGGCAACTTTACGGCCTTCAACATTGACAAACACACATACCGTGTGGTTCGCCTATAAAAGGCCCAGACATACAAAAAATATGAAAAAAGTCAATTGAAAAACTAACGGCTTAGATCCTCAATGCTCTTCAACTTTGTATTTATTTGGCTTTTTAACTATTTTGATCTGAGCGTCACTGATGAGTCTTATGTAGACGAAACGCGCGTCTGGCGTATAAAATTATAATCCTGGTACTTTTGATAACTATTTACAACACTGGGTCGATGCCACTGCTGGTGGACGTTTCGTCCCCGAGGGTATCACCAGCCCAGTAGTCAGCACTTCGGTGTTGACATGAATATCAATTATATGGTCATTTTTATAAATTTTCTGTTTACAAAACTTTGATTTTTCGAAAAACTAAGGATTTTCTTACCCCAGGAGTAGATTACCTTAGCCATATTTGGCACAACTTTTAGGAACTTTTGATCCTCAATGCTCTTCAACTTTGTATTTATTTGGCTTTTTAACTATTTTGATCTGAGCGTCACTGATGAGTCTTATGTAGACGAAACGCGCGTCTGGCGTATAAAATTATAATCCTGGTACTTTTGATAACTAATTATAATAAAATATTTTACAAAAAAATATGACAGACATTACCAAACGACAAAAACTGAACAGGCTCCTGATTTGGGAAAGACACATAAAGAATGGGGCAGGGTAAAATATTTTCATGAGCGCTCAACCCTCTCCTAAACTTAGACAATGGTGTAACAGTACAATATAAGAACAAACCATACATGATACACATCAGTTGACAAAGGCTCAACTCATCAGATGGATACACACAGATATACATCTAACACAATCACAGAGTGGACGTGGATGGGTACTTTTACATCTCAAAAACAAAAAGACACTAAAAATAATTCTGAGTTACCAACCGCTAGTTGAAAGCCAATAGCAACTAAAGAAAAAAACTATGTATTTTTAAAAGACTAAGATATAAATCAATACACATCCAACCTTCTTTACATTTGCGTGATAACTATTTTTAGCTCACCTGGTCCAAAGGGCCAAGTGAGCTTTTCTCATCACTAAAAAATGCGTCCGTCGTCGTCGTCGTTCGTCGTCGTTAACTTTTACAAAAATTTTCTCCTACTAAAAACTACTGGGCCAAATTAACCAAACTTGGCCACAATCATCATTGGGGTATCTAGTTTAAAAAAATGTGTCCGGTGAACCGGCCATCCAACCAAGATGGCTGTCACGGCTAAAAATAGAACATAGGAGTAAAGTGCAGTTTTTGGCTTATAACTCAAAAACCAAAGCATTTAGAGCAAATCTGACGTGAAGCAAATTGTTTATCAGGCCAAAATCTATCTGGCCTGAAATTTTAAGATGCATCGGACAACCGGTTCTTTGGTTGCTGTCCCTGAATTGTTAATTTTAAGAAATGTTTGCTGTTTTTGGTTATTATCTTGAATATTATTATAGATAGAGATAAACTGTAAACAGCAATAATGTTCAGCAAAGTAAGATTTACAGATAAGTCAACATGACCGAAATGAAATTTTTTTTTTACTAACGTTTGACAATGAAACTACTGGGCCAAGTTCATTATAGATAGAGATAATTGTAAGCATCAAGAATGTTCAGTAAAGTAAAGTACAAACACATCACCATCACCAAAACACAATTGTGTCATGAATCCATCTGCGTCCTTTGTTTAAGATTCACATAGACAAAGGTGAACGACACAGGCTCTTTAGAGCCTCTAGTTGTATGTGCAGTGTTCCAGTTATTGCCCTGGTAAATATCTCCGTCGTTAGCATGCCGATGCTACTCTTTACATGCTTCCTCCTTATAAAACAATGTAAACCACAGTACCAGCACAGCCCTAAAGATAGTGAAGCAATCAGTGACCAAATATACGGAAATGATATTTACTGCGAAATAAATGATGAACAGCTCAAGGATCAGACGAGTGTTAACTCTCTTGGAATAGGAAACTTCAACACAGAGAAAAATTGTCAACACACAACAGAAGAGAACCTTTTGTTCATGTATGAAGAACAGTATCTCAATCCCTACTGTTCTCTTCAACCAACAGATAATGATAATCTGAACCAATACTGTGCACTTGGGATAGGAAGGCTTAGTAGTTGTTCAAACCTGTATACTTTAACAGACATTACAGACATAATAGACAGCGCAGATTGAAAGTATTCAAATATTGTTCTAATTCAAATGTTTAAAATGGCATGATTTTTCTCTGAAATTTCAATTTATTATAATAATGATACGTATTGTGACAAAACCAAAATACAACTCCTTTAAGCTAAACTGATCCCGTAAGGTGTTTACTTTTTAAATATTCTTTATGTTTTGCTCTTAAATGTTTCATAGGTCGAAGGTTAATACCTTCACTTGGTGAAGAGTTATATTATAGATGATCTATTACATGTATACATAATTGACTTTTTATATTGATATGCATTCTTCTTATTAAAACCTGAATGATATATGGTCAACACTGTCCTTTTTTTAATTTTCCATTACAGTACGACCTTAATCTTCTACAACTGCAAAACACAGTTTTTTCTCCTATTAAATCTGATTGAAGATTGCCATACAGTTATTCCCCTCTCTTATGATTTGAGTCCCGTTATATCATATCAAATACATAAAAGGGAATAACATCCAATAAAATAAAATAAAACCCAACCCAGGAAAGCGATTGACTCCTTTGAAAAAAATTTAATTAAACTGTGAGCTGTACCGTTTTATTTTCCGTCATACATACGGAATTTGAGATGTATAGTGTTTTCTGCTACACAATTTCCTGATCTGTACTATTTCTAGTCTCTTAGATGTTCGCATCTATTGACAGGATCTATGTGTACAAAAAAACGAACGTCTGAACCTTATCAAAATGATTTGTAGAGATTTCTGCGAAACAAAAGCAAGGACATACATCTGTAATGGGAAATATATCGGGAAACAAAATGGGTTATCTCCCATATACCAGAAAATATCTCTACCAAAACAATGATATCAATCTTATAGTTACAAAAGTTATCAAGAATCACCAAACATACTGGTGGATATAAGAGACAACATCAGCCTACAACACCAGCCTACAACACCAGCCTACAATACCAGCCTACAACACCAGCCTACAACACCATACTTAAAGTATAATGAAAACGGGAGCTCGAGGGTATAGATCCTTTTTTTTGAATATAGGATTTCGCTATTTTTTTCTATGAATCAACTTTATCATATACTTTATAAACTGTTCATTTTCGCTCACAATCTGCCTTTGAATATGGTAGTTGTTATCCGTTGGTTTTATGTGTCTGAGATTTCGAATTTGCCATTTTAATTAAGAATTTTTCCCTTTTGCTTTTCCTCGGAGTTCAATAAATCTGTGGTTTTACTTTTTACACAATTCACGCTGTTCGTTTTCTAGTTTGAATTGTTTTACATTTACATTTAGCATGTCTGAGCCTCTTATAACCGAATAGACGGTATGTGTTTTACTTATTGTTGAAGGCTGTATGGTGACCTATAATTGTCTTCTTTGTCATTTGTTTTCTTGTTGTCTTATTAGCAACTATACCAATTAATATTAAATACACTTGGTCCATATAAGACTTCAGAGTGGAAATCATGACTAAAACAATAGTTTTTAGAAAACTGTTGGTAAACGTTTGTTAATTCTTAATAATGACTACAATTTAATGCTAATGAATTCCATTATTAGTCTCGGGAAAATGTCAACAGTTCACTTCATTCGTCTTGGACTTTGATTATTTCACATCACATAACAGGGAAATAGGAAAATAATTATGTTGATATATTCTAAATACGGCTATTTATACTTTTCTATGCCTTCACATGTATCGTCAAATCATGTAATACATGAAATAGTCATAAGTAGAAGTACTATAACGACTAAACATAAATTGTACACATGTTATTTCGACAAATATATATAAAAAAGGAAGTACCGTAATGCCAAGTCATGTGATGGAGTATATGTAAAGAGTTATAAAAGTAACCAGGGTTATAATTTGATTCTTTATTACATAAGACTCACCAGTAACGCTCCGATCAAAACAGATAGAAAGCCAAAAAAAGTAAAACGATCAAGTTGAAGAACATTGAGGCCCAAAAATATTAATTTAGATTGACAAGTAAACAATACTAACAGTACTGCTACTACTATTTCTGACATCATTCACTTACTAACTAAAGACAACTAGTACATGTACTACTACTATGCCTTTCAAATTGACATTTTGACGTTTGATAAGGAGATTTGTCTAGTTTTCTAAATCCATTTTTCACAGATACTGTACATGTATGAGTAAATCTACATTTCTTAAAAATCAATTTTCCATACATGTATATCAATCAATTTTGAAAAAAAAAATTAAACCCCTCAATTAAAACTATTGGATGTTCAAATCTTATTTATACACATGCTTGGTCTCATATGATGAAGATTTTCCAAGGAAATGTTGGTCTACACATTTCAGTAGAAAGTTGCGTATTATAATGATGCACACAACAATTAAGTATGATATTTTTTTATTATCTTCTTATGTGTTATACACTTAGAAGCTGTACGATTGATCTCAACGTCAAAAAAACAAATATGCACCTTTCTTTTGAAAACAAAAATCCGGCATTCGTCAACTGATAAAAACAGATACAATGTATATAGCTGTGACATCTTTTCATATGCATGTCCTATTAATTATCCCCCTGTAAGGAAGGCTTATTTGTTGAATAAACTGAATGTTCCTTTTTACTGGTTATTTCTGTCAAGTTTTGTCATAATCTGCAATCAATTAATCCAAGAAAAATCTAGTATAATGGAAAACGACATCTACAGCGATTCGAGCAAAAAAAACGTTTTCGAGCAAATATTTATCTCATCTGCGTACAAACAGTTAAATGGGATATAAAATATTACTTAAGGATGATGAATACCACTAATGAACCTCTATATCGTCATTATATGGTCTCTTTTGGTCCATTTATTCCTCTCATTTACTCAAAATTTATTTTTTAGGCCAATTAATTAAAAGTCTGAGGTATTTATCAGTCATTTATGATATAAATATTATAATTAATAAGTAATTGAAGTATTCAAGCTGAATGAACTATCCATAGAAAAGTTTACTGACTCCAAGGAGGTTTCTATAAGTCTTAAATTTACGAATTGTTCCAGACAGGGACATAAAAAGCTTCCCTTCCAGTGAATAATTTGTTGTTACTGCTATAAGTATAATTTCCTATACTTATAATTATATATTTATTAAAGTATTACCTGGGGAAAAAGTTTTCTTTTATAGTAGAATATACGAATTAAGGAGAAAAAGTCAGATGAATCTCCCCACAACACTAAGTATTGCTTGCTTTGTCTGGAAATATATATGGTAGAGTCGTATTTCAAGGCAATTGTCATATAACATGTGTTTTGAGACTCAATCCACTCAGAATATTTCATTTTGTTTTGTAATATTTTCCTTAAATATCATGCAATTTTGACATATGAGAGTACTAACAAGTTCAAAGGTGCAAATATTAGGTGTAATACCACAATTGATTTTTCTTTATAATCTTTATTACGTTAGCACTTTTCAATGTATTTTGCAAAAACTATCTTTGTTTCAAATAAGGGAACATTTGGCATGAGTAAAGTTTTATCTTGTCTTGTGCATAGATAAAAAATCACATAATATTGCATTGTATAAAAAATGACTGGAAGTTAACCAATCAAATGTTTTAAATTACCTTTTTTTACCTGTGTACAAGCTTCAGTAACAATGTAACCTCAAGATTCTAAAATATTGTATAGAAACACCAAATGAAAAAAAAGATGATTTGAAACATCCAAGATATATGTATATGACCCAGATAAACTTTCCACCAGTGTTCAATTGACATTTATATAAGAAATTATAGGTTACTGAAAGGACTTTAAAAACCGAGAAAAAAATACCTTATAGTCGGCTGTAAAATGTCCTGTCAATGAAATAATCCATTTGCGAAATCATACGGTCTAATATATAATAACAAAACAGTTGAGGAAGGCAAATATGAAAGACTTGAACCGATGCTAACCTCTTAACTACAGATTTTTGACTTTGGATAGGAACATATCACATATGGCGGGTTTCATCATGTTTGAAGGTAATTCAATCCTCCCTTACCAAGGACAGTGGACAGGGAATAAAAGAACAATCCATGAAAAAGCCAGACGAAAAAAGCCTCACTCACCAGATTGACACAAAGCAGGACAACATCTACAAAAATGTATCAAGTGCACATTTATACATCCCTAAAAACAAAAACAAATCACACAGTACACTTCTGAGAGTATACGCAGTTCCTGAAAATAATTTCAAAGCCAATAATAAAAACTTAAATATCAAACAGTACCAACATCAAGTGGATTTAGTGTAAAGACGACTAACAGTCATCTGATTGAAGAAAAAAAACATGACCTTGTGCAATGCCAACCTTTAAATATTGTGTTTATTATGTTTGACAAAAGTCAAAATAAAAACAAAATAATTAAATAAAATGTAACGGAAAGTAAGCTCAAGTAGATATTTTTTTTAACAATGTATTAAGCAAATAAGGAAACAAAAGTTGAAACTCGTCATTAATATCGTCACTGTTCTGTATTAATATACATGTACACGAGTTTCTATGAAATAGATAGTCATCAAAGCGTATTGAAAGCAATAACATTGATGGAGACACGTTACAAGCTTATTGCGAACAACGTTGTGTTTCTTATTTTTGCGTTTGTTGGAACGAAAAATTGTGCATCACTGATTTTAACAGATGGAAATGTTTGTCCTAGAAGAGTAACTGTACATGTAGAGTAAGTAAAACACGTTTTGGTGAAAAAATACTTTTTAACAAAAGCAATGATTAAAGAAACCAAAGGGACATACAACTTCAAAAGTCAAAAAGGGACAGACGAATAGATGTCAAAATCGATAAACGACAGAAAGACAAAAAATGGAGTGTAGTAAAAATATCTTTTGAACAGAGTGTTACATTTATTAAACAGAAAACGTTCAAGTGTTTTTAAATAGAAAAACAATTTAAAAAGTATAGCATTTGGTATGTTCGGATTAAAGTCTAGTAGTTTGGCGAGGAGAAAGACGAAGTATAATTAAATAACGTATTAAGCTTCACGAGGAGCACTCGGGAATCATCAGCTGTTTCTTACAGTAGTGACTATCGATCAATTTGTATAATGGTGTGCTTTTATTAACGTTTGGTTTCTTTCTTGCAATAGCTTGCAATATATTTAGCTAACTTAGTCAGGTCATGAACAGCAAATCTAATAACGGTATGAAAATAATTTCAGTAATGGTATTGTTATATGACTGTTAGCTCTCCTGGCCCAAAGGGCCAAGTGAGCTTTTCTCATCACTTTGCGTCCGGCGTCCGTCGTCGTCCGTCGTCGTCCGTCGTCGTTAACTTTTACAAAAATCTTCTTCTCTAAAACTGCTGGGCCAAATAAAACCAAACTTCGCCACAATCATTATTAGGGTATCTATTTTGAAAATTGTGTCCGGTAACCCAATCAACCAACCAAGATGGCCGCCATGGCTAAAAATAGAATATAGGGGGTAAAATGCAGTTTTTGGCTAATAACTAAAAAACTGCAAATCTGACGGGGTTAAATTGTTCATCAGGTCAAGATCTATCTGCCCTGAAAATTTCAGATGAATCGAACAACCCGTTGTTGGGTTGCTGCCCCTGAATTGGTAATTTTAAGGAAATTTTGCTGTTTTTGGTTATTATCTTAAATAATATTATAGATAGAGATAAACTGTAAACAGCAATAATGTTCAGCAAAATAAGGTTTACAAATAAGTCGACACGACTTATGAAATGGTCAGTTGACCCCTTTAGGAGTTATTGCCCTTTATAGTCAATTTTTAACCATTTTTCGTAAATCTTAGTATTCTTTTACAAAAATCTTCTTCTCTGAAACTACTGGGCCAAATTAAACCAAACTTGGCCACAATCATTATTAGGGTCACTAGATGGAAAAAATTGTGTCCGGCGACCCAGTTAACCAACAAAGATGGCCGCCATGGCTAAAAATAGAACATAGGGGTAACATGCAGTTTTTGGCTAATAACTAAAAAACCAAAGCATTTAGAGCAAATCTGACGAGGTCAAATTGTTCATCAGGTCAAGATCTATCTGCCCTGTAAATTTCAGATGAATCAAACAACCCGATGTTCGGTTGCTGCCCCTGAATTGTTAATTTTAAGGAAATTTTGCTTTTTTTGGTTATTATTTTGAATAATATTATAGATAGAGATAAACAGTAAACAGCAATAATGTTCAGCAAAATAAGATTTACAAATAAGTTGTCATGACCGAAATGGTCAGTTGACCCCTTTAGGAGTAAATTCCCTTTATAGTCAATTTTTAACCATTTTTCGTAAATCTTAGTAATCTTTTACAAAAATCTTCTCCTCTGAAACTATTGGGCCAAATTAAACCAAACTTTGCCACAATCATCATTAGGGTCACTACATTGAAAATTGTGTCCGGTGACCCGGTCAACCAACCAAGATGGCCGCCATGGCTAAAAATAGAACATAGGGGTGAAATGCAGTTTTTGACTTATAACTCAAAACCAAAGCATTTAGAGCATATCTGACCGGTGTTAAATTGTTCATCAGGTCAAATTCTATCTGCCCTGTAAATTTCAGACGAATCAAACAACCCGTTGTTGGGTTGCTGACCCTGAATTGGTAATTTTTTAAGGAAATTTTGCTGTTTTTGGTTATTATCTTGAATAATATTATAGATAGAGATAAACTGTAAACAGCAGTAATGTTCAGCAAAATAAGATTTACAAATAAGTCGACACGACCGAAATGGTCAGTTGACCCCTTTAGGAGTTATTGCCCTTTATAGTCAATTTTTAACCATTTTTCGTAATCTTAGTAATCTTTTACAAAAATCTTCTCCTCTGAAACTACTGGGCCAAATTCAACCAAACTTGGCCACAATCATCATTAGGGTCACTAAATTGAAAAAATTGTGTCCGGTGACCCGGTCAATCAACCAAGATGGCCGCCATGGCTAAAAAAAGAACATAGGGGTAAAATGCAGTTTTTGGCTAATAACTAAAAAACCAAAGCATTTAGAGCAAATCTGACGAAGTCAAATTGTTCATCAGGTCAAGATCTATCTGCCCTGTAAATTTCAGATGAATCAAACAACCCGATGTTGGGTTGCTGCCCCTGAATTGGTAATTTATAGGAAATTTTGCTTTTTTTGGTTATTAACTTGAATAATATTATAGATAGAGATAAACAGTAAACAGCAATAATGTTCAGCAAAATAAGATTTACAAATGAGTCAACACGACCGAAATGGTCAGTTGATCACTTTAGGAGTTAATGCCCTTTATAGTCAATTTTTAACCATTTTTCGTAAATCTTAGTAATCTTTTACAAAGAATCTTCTCCTCTGAAAACTATTGGGCCAAATTAAACCAAACTTGGCCACAATCATCATTAGGATCACTATATTGAAAATTGTGTCCGGTGACCCGGTCAACTAACCAAGATGGCCGCCATGGCTAAAAATAGAACATAGGGGTAAAATGCAGTTTTTGACTTATAACTCAAAAACCAAAGCATTTAGAGCAAATCTGACGTAGTCAAATTGTTCATCAGGTCAAGATCTATCTGCCCTGTAAATTTCAGATGAATCAAACAACCCGATGTTGGGTTGCTGCCCCTGAATTGGTAATTTATAGGAAATTTTGCTTTTTTTGGTTATTAACTTGAATAATATTATAGATAGAGATAAACAGTAAACAGCAATAATGTTCAGCAAAATAAGATTTACAAATGAGTCAACACGACCGAAATGGTCAGTTGATCCCTTTAGGAGTTAATGCCCTTTATAGTCAATTTTTAACCATTTTTCGTAAATCTTAGTAATCTTTTACAAAAATCTTCTCCTCTGAAACTACTGGGCCAAATTAAACCAAACTTGGCCACAATCATCATTAGGATCACTATATTGAAAATTGTGTCCGGTGACCCGGTCAACTAACCAAGATGGCCGCCATGGCTAAAAATAGAACATAGGGGTAAAATGCAGTTTTTGACTTATAACTCAAAAACCAAAGCATTTAGAGCAAATCTGACCGGTGTTTAATTGTTCATCAGGTCAAGCTCTATCTGCCCTGTAAATTTCAGATGAATCAAACAACCCGTTGTTGGGTTGGTGACCCTGAATTGGTAATTCTAAGGAAATTTTGCTGTTTTTGGTTATTATCTTGAATAATATTATAGATAGAGATAAACTGTAACAGCAATAATGTTCAGCAAAATAAGATTTACAAATAAGTCGACACGACCGAAATGGTCAATTGATCCCTTTAGGAGTTATTGCCCTTTATAGTCAATTTTTAACCATTTTTCGTAAATCTTAGTAATCTTTTACAAAAATCTTTTCCTCTGAAACTACTGGGCCAAATTAAACCAAACTTGGCCACAATCATTATTAGGGTTACTAGTTTGAAAATTGTGTCCGGTGACCCAATCAACCAACCAAGATGGTCACCATGGCTAAAAATAGAACATAGGGGTAAAATGCAGTTTTTGGCTTATAACTCAAAAACCAAAGCATTTAGAGCAAATTTGACGTAGGTTAAATTGTTTATTAGGTCAAGATCGATATGCCCTGAAAATTTCAGATGAATCGAACAATCCGTTGTTGTGTTGCTGCCCCTGATTTGGTAATTTTAAGGATTTTTGCTGTTTTTGGTTATTATCTTGAATAATATTATAGATAGAGATAAACAGTGAACAGCAATAATGTTCATCAAAGTAAGATTTACAAAGAAATCAACACGACCAATATGGTCAGTTGACCAGTTTAGGAGTTATTGCCCTTTATAGTCAATTTTTTACATTTTTCATAAATTTTAGTAGATTTTTAGAAAATATTTTCCATTGTAATTACCGGGCCAAGTTCATTATAGATAGAGATAATTGTAGCAACAAGAATGTTCAGTAAAGTAAGATCTACAAACACATCACCATCACCGAAACACAATTTTGTTATGAATTTATCTGTGTCCATTGTTTAATATGCACATATACCAAGGTGAGCGACACAGGCTCTTGAGAGCGTTTAGTTTCAATTATTTTTGTAGTCAATCTGTAAATCAAACACAATGGATAATAGAGTGTTGTCCAGATTTTGTTAACCAGAATGGAAAATGTCAAAGTGTTTTTGTTTAGTGTAAAATGGTCTTTTATTGTGCATTAAATTTTGTATACTTCTGTTAAAAGTTTAGATACGGAAATGCATTTGCAGTTATTGTTAATTAAAATCTTTTGTAGTCAAACTGAAAACGAAACAGTATTAATATTAGAGTGCTGTCCTAATTATTTTAACCAGAATGGAAAATGTCAAGGTATATAATTACATTAATTATTTGCTTTTATAATAAAGAAAATAGTAAACATTCATGTTGATTTTAAACATATATTTGCATGTTTTGTCTTATACCTTATCGACTTGGGGAAAAATAAAATAAAAAAAAACCCATTGTATTTGCAGTTATTGATTATGACATAAAACAAACAAAAACAATCTCAAATAATTTTTTTTAAGTAAGGGAAAGTTTGCGTAAATGCTCGACAATGTATTGCTTGAAATACTGAACAGTAATTTATTTTGTCTTTCGAATCTTTTGACTAATATGTATAATTTTGATAAAAAATGAGATAGCTATATATAGTTATCAAAGGTACCAGGATTATAATTTAGTACGCCAGACGCGCGTTTCATCTACATAAGACTCACCAGTGAAGCTCATATCAAAATATTTATAAAGCCAAACAAGTACAAAGTTAAAGAGCATTAATGATCCAAAATTCCAAAATGTTGTGCCAAATATGGCTAAGGTAATCTATGCCTGGGATAGGAACATTCATAGCTTTTAAAAAAATTATGCGTTTAGTAAAAGGGAAATTTATGAAAATGACCGAATTATTGATATTCATGTCAACACCGAAGTGTTGATTACTGGGCTGGTGATACCCTCGGGGACGAACCGTCCAACAGCAGTGGCATGGACCCAGCGGTGTAAATAATTATCAAAGGTACCAGGATTATAATTTAATACGTCAGACGGGCGTTTCGTCTACAGAAGACTCATCAGTGACGCTGATATCAAAATATTTATAGAGCCAAAAGAGTACAAAGTTGAAGAGCATTGAAGATCCAAAATTCCAAAAAGTTGTGCCAAATATGGCTACGGTAATCTATGCCTGGGATAAGAAAATCCATAGTTTTTCGAAAAAATCAACAGTTTTGTAAACAGGAAATTAATAAAAATGACCATATTATTTATATAAATGTAAACACCGAAGTGTTCACTACTGGGCTGTCGATACCCTCGGGGACGGAACGTCCATCAGTATACATAAAAAAGAAGATGTGGTATGATTGTAAATGAGACAACTGTCCACAAGAGACCAAAATGACACAGACATTACCAACTATAGGTCACCGTACGGCCTTCAACAAAGAGCAAAGCCCATACCGCATAGTCAGCTATAAAAGGCCCCGATATGACAAGGTAAAACAATTCAAACGAGAAAACTAACGGCCTTATTTATATAAATGAATGAAAGAAAAAAACATGTATTTGATATCGAAATGCAATGGCCTATCTCCCTATACTACTTTACTACGAGATTTTCACACTGTACGAGTTTTTGTCTAAATTATACTGTTATATATCACACTTGCGATGAAATCTTTTGAGTTCAGAGAAACATATGTTTTAGTGTTATGTCTTTGCATTTTCAGGTAATTTTGCTACAAAATTTCTGGTATCAGAATTATTTTTATCTTAGTAATACTAAGCTTACATTTTTGAAATTGTTAAATTGTTCATGTGAACTATCGAATTAGACTATTTAATGGATTTGTTATAACATGATGGTGTCTTTGGTGAGGTTCGTGTTGATTAGTCTTTAGTTTTGTATGTTGTGCCTTGCGTACTATTGTTTGTCTGTTTGTCTTTTTCATTTAAGCCATGACGCTGTAGGTTTATTTTCGATTTATGAGTTTGACTGTCCCTCTGGTACTTTTCGTCCCTCTTTTTTTTTTTAAACAAATTAACTTAATTCTGTACCACGATAACCAAATAGGAAAAACGTTATTACAAGGTTCACGATACCTGGGAATGATCAATACACTGTTCGTTAATCATAATTCATAGTTAAAATTATGTACATGTATTTCCTTTTCATGTTTTTGCACTTCGGTGTTGACATGAATATCAATTATATGGAAATTTTTATAAATTTCCGGTTACAAAACTTTGAATTTTTGGAAAACTGAGGATTTTCTTATCCCGGGAATAGACTACCTTAGCCGTATTTAGCACAACATTTTGTAATTTTGGGTCCTCAATGCTTTTCAACTTTGTACTTGTTTGGCTTTATAACTTTTTTGATTCGAGCGTCACTGATGAGTCTTATGTAGACGAAACGCGCGTCTGGCGTATTAAATTATAATACTGGTACATTTGATAACAATTTGCATATGAGTTTAAGTATCATACTTGAATTTTATATATTGAAAAAGTTTGTTTGACTCTTCCTCTTTATTTAAATTAGTCCGTGTGTTTATATGATTTTGTTTGAAAGTTAGTCGTCTTTCAGCATGAATATACAATATCTTTACTATTTAAATTCTCACTTCTTCAGTATGTCCAGCAGGTACATTTGGTAAAGATTGTTTTCAGACTTGTAAGGATAATTACCACGGTGTACAATGCAGGCGGCTTTGTAACTGTGAATACTATATGAAATGTGACCCAGTTTATGGCTGTGTTTGCAATACAGGGTTTACTGGTACGAAATGTTCAAATGGTAGGTAAATAATTTTCATCCATCATGTAAATTTGCCGAAAAATTTGGACATATGATTCCAAAATTCATAATTATCAATTTATTTCAATAAAGGAAGTTCGCTTGTCATGTTTTAGGATTTTTGTCAAATTTACGGAATCCTCTGGTTTTATCCATTTGAATGCCTTGAAAAATTTGCCCATTGACCCCTATTTTTCTTTTTATAAATCATGTATAATGATAAGCAATATAAATAGTCTTATTAAATTTTAATTATTTTTAAAAGTTTTTGAGAACTTAAACTTGTCTATGATAAAGCAATGAACATTTAAGAGAGTATATTTTCCCGCCAAAATGTCAAAGTCTAATATCTCGAAAACAAGGACATTGACCTATATATCTGGTTTTCTCTTTCAATTCCTAAATTAATTCCCTATCAATATAAACTAGTGATTTTGAAACTGAGAAGCGAACTCACTTAATACATCATAGAGATATGTTGTAATACTTTCATACGTAAATCTAAAAAATATAACAATCATTGCTTCGGTTACCGTGAAAAGAAACCATAGCACATTTTTACAACACCAAACACTCTTTTACAATATATCTTTGATATATTGAATATTTGCCTCTGATACAATGGCTACCTTACATATATTAGTCATGAATATATGTTTGTTAAAGCATCTTTGTTAATATAGCCATTTGTTTTTATCTATAAACGTCATATACGCTATGTGTATCTAGGCGAATGGACTTTTTATCTGGCATATTCTTTGGTATAGCAAATTTTGTTCTTGTCCATACAGTAACGATTAAATGTATTGTTCATTTCCATTAAAGCGTGTCAATCTGGATCATATGGTGTGAACTGTAGCAAGGAATGTTTTTGTGCACACAATGCCGAGTGTAATCCTGTAACTGGTGACTGTTTATGTACTGATAGATGGTTTGGTAATCACTGCACACAAGGTAAATAATCTTTTTCTGTCTTTCCATTTTCTTAAATAATTTTATAATATGCAAATGGGATAGTTTTAAACGTAAATTACCGTTTTAATTCAATCTAAACAAGGGATAAACTTTTTTAACTAGCCTTCAGTAATTCATTAATTATAAGCACTCGTTTGTAAGATGTTATTGTGTTTAGTGTCGATCGCAAGAAATACATTTTTAACTGAATGTTACAATTTATTCTTATGTAATGCTGTACTACACTTCCAGGTTAGGGGAGGGTTGCGTTTACATGGCTTAAGTCATGAAGCCTGCAATTCTGTGGTTGTCTTTTGTTAATGTACATTTATATGTTATACACCGTTGTGTTTTTATAGTCATTTTTACTTTTTATCAAGTTAGGACCTTTCTTTTTCAAGTTGTAGAATTTTACGGGCACATTGTTGTAGGCCGTACAATGACATCTAGAGGCCTATTTCTTGCAGTATGTGGTGAATATCTTCTTCATCAGCATTGATACCACACCTTTTTTTATTTGTATGAGAAATATATTTATACTTATCGACAGAATACCATAAATAAACAGTCGATGTGACCTCAATTTGCAGTCTCAGATTATTGTAAGAATTCTCTTTTAATTAAACCTTGGTATACATACCAATCTGGAAGACATATTTTGAATTATCCCTACACTACCCTATCTTGTAGAATGTCCATTAGGAAAATTCGGAATACATTGTAGTGAAATCTGTGACTGTTCAGATGATAATCCCTGTGAGGCTAGAACAGGGGTGTGCATTTCAGGAAACCATGAGTCAGGTAAAATTTAGTTAAATTCATTAAAATACACTTAGAAATAGTGAAACTAGGAGTAATAACGAGCAAAATTTTAAAGACAGCAAGAATGTTGTTTACATATGTGGAGATACCAAAATATCCAGGAGTTCGTCAAAGATCATAAGTTGAAGAAAAATCAGACGATATCACGACTTAAAAAGAAGACAAACAATAACACTATACAAAAAAATACTACCACAAAAAGTTAAGATTGGATTAAAAGGTATTAAAACAAAGAATGAATGTATGTGCCCCGAAACAATATTTATTTTAAAATCCTAAGACGACCAGATTTACACGTGATCTGCAAATAAACCAGATGATGGACATTTGTCCTCTAGAAATGAAGTACGGGAGATATTACTACAAATGTAGGATAGTCAAACATTTAAGTTAAGCGAACACTGACAATATGAAGGAAAACAGAAACAAGAACAACACGTAACGTGTTTGCCTTATTTTAATCTTTGTATTGCATAATTCGAGATTGATTTTATTCATTTTAAAAATTGGTTTGTTATTTTTGCTTCTTTGGCTTACAATTAATATTTCAGAATGTCACCAGGGGTATTATGACTTCAATTTGAAGTATAATTGTTCCGAAACATGTGCATGCAACGATGGAGCAACATGCAATAAGCACACAGGAATATGTGAATGTGAAGATAAAACTTCATGTATAAATATAAATAAAAAACAAATTCCAAAGGACAGCACATCAACAATTTATATAAATAGGTAGTTATTATGAGATAAATTTTGAATTATGTCAAACACGAAGAAATTAGAGAAACAACTAAAAGACACTACAAATAAACGCACATAAAATCACAATAATTAAAACAGTTACGAAAAAAACACGATTTAAATGAAACCGAAAATTAGAACGAAACGAAATCGCAAGCCTTCATATTTCGTTGTAAAAAAAGGATGTATTTTAAAGCTTAACGTATTAAGAAAATGTCGTTTAGCGTTTTTCTGGCCAATTTTTACTTGCTATACCTATAGGTATGATATTTGATTTTATTTTTCAATTAATAGTCTGCATTCCGAACGGTACTAGTTTTGTTTTAATCAACTAAAGCTTAGTTCAATTTTAGAGACGGCAATATTGGTAATAGATAGTTCATCACTTTAATCTCGGTTTTCTACCTATTAGTAGTGACAATTTTTTTGGAATACATTACATGACGCGTACGGTATTTGCTTCGTATCCAAATATACAAACAACACTCCAAACTACGTTGCATAACAGGTTTTTATTGTAAATTGTTTAAGCGACTGAATATTGTTTTTTTTCCAATTGACAAGTCTTACAGACAATTTACAGTAGAAAGATACATACGCTATCTGAAATATAAGCTCTCTTTATGCAAATATTGTTGTAATGAAAATCTAATGAATGTGTCTTTAAAAACCGATGACGAGTAACAAAAAGGAACACACTTAGTCATTACCAAAAGCAAGATAAATGGTACACATGATGATATCACAATCTCATCTGAAATAATTGAACCGATTAAATCGGGTTTTCAATAGGAAAGTCATGATATGACAAAAGAAATATTGACATTTATCTATTGAAAATTGTGTTTACAGGCCTTTATTTATTGTGGTAGTAACCCTATCGATCTCCATAGTTTGTGTACTGTTGCTGGCTTTAACATATATGCTTTTTGGACGGTACTTGAATCATACTACGAACCGAGGCAGTCAGCATAACGGTAATGAAACACAAATTGTCCATGGACACTACAATGAAAGTAATCATTACAGTGAAATTCGCGATGATCAGTTGCATGATATAAGGAGAACAAATTCTGGTATGGTAGAAAATGACCTTTCGCAGAACAGATTTCAGCAGACACCAAATGGAGAGCATCAGAACAATGTACGATCATTGTTAAACATCAACATATTGGAAGAACAACATAATTATTCGTACTGTTCTTTACACCACGAAAACGATGATTACTTAAACCCATACTGTGCATTGAGGTTTGAACGACGTGCGAATAGTTGTATTTTTTGAGATTTTATGATATCTATGTTTTTATTTATGGGCTGCTCTGTTGTTGATAATTATTAAATAAGTCAACTTTTATATCATCTTTTTATGATATGTAAAGAGTAAATGGTGTACATTGTATATTGTTTAAAAAGGTTTGAAGGACTTTAGAGATAAATAAATATATAGAAAAAGTAAATCAAAGGCTTTCTGAGCATAGGGAAGAAGATTCTATAGTAAACAATCAAATATAAATATGCCGTGATACCTGCTGATCAGGCAAAAACACATTTATATTTGACTGACTTAAGTATTAAATCAACGGAAAAATCGAAAAGGTTTCTTCCGACCAACTTATTTAAACCTAGATTAAATATATTTGCTTCTCACAGAAAGCACTTTTGTTGTGACTTATTCACTAACACAGAATATGTTATATGACAAACAAAAGCAAGCCAATTACGAAATAATTGAATAAAAGGTCAATGAGATATTAATTTCAAAAACTATCATGGCACACTTTTGTCCATTGAAAGAAGTAAGAAGGTTAAGTTATGCCATTACTCAAAACAAAAGAAGTAAAATATTTATATATTCGTTTACCAAAGGCTTCAGGAAACAACTCCGCCAGTTTAATAGTCTTAATATTTATTCGACCTTGTCTTATAGGGTTAAACAAATGGTTATTTAAGGACTACAACAAAACGCATTTTTTTCAAATCATCAACAAAACATTTAAATCTTGTATTTGCACATAGATTTATAATGCCTTGATATGAATTATTTTTAAAATGTTGAGTATAATGTTTTCTTCACAATGTATGTAAATTTGTCATGTTGTTAACTGATAAAGAATGTCTATAGGTTTTTTTTTATGAAATATTTGCTTTATCTTAAAAAGTATATAAATTCAGTTCTCCAAGGTACAATGCATGGCACAAATTGTCTTTTTTGTGGATAAAAGGGCAACTATGGAATAAAACAAAAAGATGTAACCTAGAAATAGCATACTCCTTGAGTGTTTTATCCATTCAAAAGCGCTTTATTTAAATTGAATAGGCTTGTATACCCTTTAATAAGTTGTTTTTTTGATTACTTCAGTAAAACAAAAACTTGTTGCTCCAATATATATCTTCTATAAAGTATGGAAACGATGCAATGGGACTTTGATCAGAAGGCAACAAAAAATCCAAAACAGTGAAGTTGTAAAATAACTTGAAAAAAATATCATTTCCAAATAAACCTGTCTCTATCATGTCTATAATGCATTGTCATTGGTTTACATAAATAGTTATTCAACTTTTCTAAACAATATTATATTCCTGCAATACAGGCCGAAATAAAACAAAAGCAACGGCGACGACAATGTTTATTAAATCCAAAAAGTGTAAAGGTTCCAATCTCATCAATCTACAAACAAGAATTAAATCGAGATAACACAAACTTAGGGAATTGCATGAACTTTGTTAAAAGTAACAAAACCAGTTTTGTCAACACAGTAAGCGTATTTCAATATCCTTACACTACATGAATAGCCAAACCACACTCAGCCAACATACAACAATCGGGAATGGTAAAACAGGTGAATTTACAAATCAGATTACAATTCTTATATCCAATTATCTGGCACCGCAAAACATATGCCAATAGCAATATATATATATATATATATATATATATATATATATATATATATATATATATATATATATATATATATACAACTCGTCTAAACATCAACCCAACAATGTTAGATCTGTAAATTTGCTTTCGCAAATGTTTGGTTCTTCCCTCGCCGGGATTCGAACCCATGCTACTGTGATATCGTGACACCAAATCGCCTGCACTGCAGCCGTCCCGCTAGACCACACGACCACCTGGGCTCTCAAAAAAAGAGCTTTCGCTGGCCGTGTGTTACCTTTCCACGTCAGTTTTAATCTAGCGGCGTACTGCAGTACATGATATATAAGGCATGAAGATGTTATTGTTACAGATCAGCTAAATTATATATAGTAAAGGATCCTACAAATTAATGTAAGATACAGTCACAGAAAATAATTATATTTATAAGTACGTCTGAGTCAGTGACAACCCTACAACAGATGTATCCATCGAATCGCCATCAATGATGGTGATACATGGCTGTGTACATATATATATAGTGTGTTAAGGATCAGAAACATCTTATCGGTCAACCAGTCCGGTATTTTCGATCTCATTAATATTCCGCAAATTCATCAATTGAAATATGTGTAACCCACGCGATGAACCAGAAAAATATTTACCGTGGGAAACTTGAAATCATTTGGGAAAATAGCGATGAAAAGGTCCAAGTTTGATGCAAACGATATTTGTTTAGTTACATTAATATCAAGGTCACTGGGGTATGCAAGATGCAAACTCTTTCTGTTATAAGGGCTATTTGTTGAGATGACATTTTCAATATATCTGAAAGTAATTTAAAGAATGTTTCAAAATGCTTTTGAGAGGGTTCTTTATAAAGTGTGCTTAACAAAACAGCAAACTATAAAGGGCCCAAAACATGACTAGTGTAAAACCATTAAAACGGACAAACCCATTGTCTAATCAGTATAAAAAACGAGAGCCGAGAAACACTTATGATGCACATCAACCACTGAACATCAGATTCCTGACTGAGATCAGATGCAAAAAAATCAGCGGTATAAACCTTCTCCTTTTTCATGCTTATCGAAAACAATAGTATAACATCACAATATAGAAAGTCAAACTTATACATGAATTTTCACCCCCCGCTTTGATTGCAATACCCAAAAAGTAAATATGACGATTTGCTAACCTGCTGGAATGCAAAAAAAAAAAAACCAAACACATCGGCATGTGTTTAATTTCAGCCGACCTATTTGGTATTTATGATGTCAGAAATAAGTAATATCGGTTACGGATGAACGTAAATGCACACAGCCACTTATGCATTATTCATTTATATAGCGGGTTTTTTTTGTTATCACTCCCGATGGAACAATCAGCTCCGTAGTTGGTGCTTCGGAGGGAAATTTATTTAAATAATATACTTATGTATTAGTAATATCATAGGTGAGCCCTTGCTCGATATGACCAAATTTATATGAGTATTGGGTGAAAATTGGGTTACACAGCAGACCTCAATACTATAAGCTAGTATAACGACAACACACTTATAATTCCCAATTCTAACCTTTAACATTCCCAATACTCACCCAAAACTTAAAAATTGTCTTGTATAAATGAAGAAGTCAAAATTCTTAAACAAATGGGAGTTTTGAGTCCATGACAAAACTTGAAATATCGCCATCTAAGCAAACATCAAAAAGTTAAGAAATTTCAAATGAATACATCCCATGCAGAAAACTGGTAAAAGCAAATTATGCCAACTGCTAACTATTTCGTGTACTTCTTGTGTTGTTACTGAGACTTTCACGTGCATGCTCCATATCATGAATTTTAACAAACGTATGCAACCTATGACTTAAATTAAAGTGTTAATATTTTCAGTTGAACTGCTCTTATGTTTGTAGACACCCAGAGCGAACTATCTGTTATGCAGTAGTTTTTGCATACGTCAAGAACGATCAAGTGGTGCATGAGCTCTAGATGGTTTTTATATATTACATCGGGTGACTAAGAAATGTTTGGTGTCTTTGACCTTTATCCCTTATTTCCCATAATCAGGTAAATACTCTTGAATATTCAATACATCCACTACATGTATGAAATAAAAAGAATGTGTAGAGAATGACATGTGTAATATGTTGTTCATTTTTATCCATATAAAATCAGATGTTGTTAAATTACCAATGAGACAACAAACCAGCCAAGATCAAATGTTGTTGATGTAAGCAATTCGCATATCTAAATAGAACAGAAACAAGTCTCCCTCTAAACTTAAAAAACTTGTTTTCAAAACAAATTACGATAAACAGATTATGAAAAGTAATATTTATCAAACAAAAGTGTATTCAATACAGTACGTCTTCACAAAATTCAATTTTAACATACATGTACAAAATAGTAATACATAATATCCCTCCAAAAATAGAGGCAAATCCAATTAAAAAAATTTTCTATTTCTACATACCTTCATACTTATAGAAATACATAATATCCCTCAAAATACAAGTTAGTCATAGTCAATATACATAAAAGTAGTAGTACATAATTCCCTCAAAATACAAAAAATAATTAAACAAGCATCAAAAGTAACTAACTTTTACTCTAAACACTTCAAATTGTCACTGAAAAGCACTGGAAAGTTTATTGACCTCACAATACGACTCGAATATAGATCTACAAATATTAGATTCAGAAACCCCTGTATTAGCCATGATGGAACTGACTGACCCTCTTCCTACCATACTTGACAATCTACTATATCTTTGGTAAGAGGACGAAGAAGACCAACCTATATGCTGCATGACGTCACTTTTAGACCCCCCTGACAAAGCTAAAGTAATAGCACAAGCTCACCGAATTCCATGAGGGGTCTCACCGTCGTAAATATCGAGTTTCTTTAAATTTTTCCTCAAGCGATCATACATAGCATTCGAAGATACAGGATTGTCAGTAACATCTTTTCGATTTTTACTCAAAGTACGGAATAAATAACCAAACCGTAAATCAACTCCTAGTGCCCTGGCACCTTCAACATACCTTTCCAGTGCTTTAACTGGACAAATTAAAGTATCATCAAATCTTAAGATGGAAAATTCATTCACTTTCCCTTTTCCAAGTGTTTTGCCTACTGTGTGTGAAAATAGAAAACCGTCACCATTTGGTAATAATTTAACCTCTTGTGAAATACACAAGCCCAAGTCATTCGCTCTGTCCCCTGAAAAGTATTGAACTTTGAAGAAAGCTTGATCTCTAAGGAATATGAATCTTTCAGAAGATTTCAAAACAGGATCCAACAACAAATCATCAATATGAACACTAAGTGATCGGAGTTTGTCTAAAAACAGAGGTTTTGCCTGTTTTTGTACAACATGGGATTTTGACTGCTCAAACTGAATAGCATGCAAATATTTGTCTACCTCTGGACTACACACAGGATTACCAAGTTATTTCATTCCACTCAGAACCCCGACCATTAGCTTCAAATATAGCTTTTAATTGTCCTAGCATAGACTGAACAGTTCCCGCTGCTAACCTTAACGGACACTGACATGAATGAATACCCAACTTACCAAGAAATTCACATGTTAAGTCATGTACTTGCGTTTTCCCCCTTGAATTCTTCATGACCATAAATCGCCTTACATCTAAACGGGAAGTGGTTTTTAAACACTTAACAGGTTCACCTCCAAATAAAAACTTCTCAAACTCTTTTTCCAGCGAAAGTTTTTTCTTATTATAACTAGTGCTTCCAACTAAACTGTCTAAATATCTCAAACGCCTTTCCACTGAACAATTACTCGTGATTCTTTCCGAACTTTCAATCAAAACGGGGCTTTGTCCACATGACTGGCAAAATTGATACCCAACATCATTTGCATAACCACACACTAAACACTGTTCTGCTGGCAGCCAAACTCGTTGTACACCATTCTACAAAAAGGTGAAACTAAAAATGAAGTCGTGCGACAATTAAACGCCATGGTAAACCATTAGTGTCCAACTTAAACCCTTCAGTAGATGGGTACAACAGGGCTTTGTGTTCATTTCGTTCAGCTAAAACATTCCATACTGACACATGTTCCCAGAAAAAAGGCCACCACACTGGTCTTGGAAACAACTCAGGAACCACAAATGTACAACTCTTAACCCCAATCTGAGCACAAAACTTCAAAACGGGAAAAATTAAACAAAAAGGGGGAACACATAAGGGTTTTTTTCCAAATTCAAGTCCTGAGAAAAAACATTAACACCATCTGAAAGAACTGTGGGGAATGGTGTAAAATGTTTTAACGGATTACCATTAGTATCATTCATAGCATTCGAGTCTAATGCCATCAAATCTGAAGTGTGGGGACCAAACCTCTCTTCAACAAATTTCCACTTCATAGGAGATAACATAGCATCTGATAATCTCAACTTTCTGGACTCCCTGTCAGCAGGGTTTCTACTAGAACTAACATATACAAGACGTAGGTCCATGTTAACTGTTTTTGAAAGAGTGAATATCTTTCGCAAAACTCCATTCAACGAGGGGTCTCTACCTCCTTGATTACTCCAAGCATTAACTACCGCAAGATTATCACAAAACGCGTCCACCCGAGAGTCGACAATTCTCTCTTTAACAGAACAGAGGGAGTGTAATAGGGCATTTGCCTCCTTAACGTGGATAGGAGAGCTATCATTCTTATTCCAAAAGTCACCAAACTCTACCGTAACCTCTTTGCAAATCATAAAGGCACCCCACTTAAAAAGCGACGAGTCAGTTGCTAAAATCAATTGTAAATGGGTTTCTAATCTCCAAGAGGCAGTTCCCTTCCAATTATCCAAAAAACGCCAATATTCTAACTCCTCTTTTAACTCTTTGTAAATGTTAATTTTCTTACTATTTTTAGAAGCAAGGCTTATGGCCCTATTGATTTCCCTTGAAAACAATCTGGCAGAGGGGACAGCAAGAAAAAATGAAATAAAATTGAGAATGGAAATGGGAATGTGTCAAAGAGACAACAACCCGACCAAATAAAAAACAACAGCAGAAGGTCACCAACAGGTCTTCAATGTAGCGAGAAATTCCCGCACCCGGAGGCGTCCTTCAGCTGGCCCCTAAACAAATATATACTAGTTCAGTGATAATGAACGCCATACTAATTTCCAAATTGTACACAAGAAACTAAAATTAAAATAATACAAGACTAACAAAGGCCAGAGGCTCCTGACTTGGGACAGGCGCAAAAATGCGGCGGGGTTAAACATGTTTGTGAGATCTCAACCCTCCCCCTATACCTCTAACCAATGTAGAAAAGTAAACGCATAACAATACGTACATTAAAATTCAGTTCAAGAGAAGTCCGAGTCTGATGTCAGAAGATGTAACCAAAGAAAATAAACAAAATGACAATAATACATAAATAACAACAGACTACTAGCAGTTAACTGACATGCCAGCTCCAGACTTCAATTAAACTGACTGAAAGATTATGATTTCATCATATGTACATCAGGCACAATCCTTCCCGTTAGGGGTTTAGTATCATACCATCATAACATATATGAGAAGAACATAACCCGTGTACATTTTCCTGCGAAACGTTGAAGGGTTTTAATGCCTACGTCATTGCCATCAAGGATAGATTCCCTTAAAATTCTAAATGATTCTTTTTTCTGCTCCGGCAAGATAAAGGCCAGTTTAGCTGAGTCACAAAACATTCTCAAGAATTTCAAACACCTGGTTGGTATAAAACAACACTTTTCCAAGTTTAAAAAATATCCCAATCTAACAAGAACCTGACACAGAATGTACAGACTTTTTACCAATTCGGCATGACCTGATTTCTTCTTCAAACTTGTATTTTTAAACTCGCAAACTAACCTATCATCTATGTACAATAAAGAAGGTACACCAAGGGAGCGACAATAGCTAATTGGAACCAGACCAGTAGTGTGATAAATAAAAGCACTAGCTTTGAAGCCGAAAGGAAGAGAGTTAAAAACCATGTACCAGCCTGCAAACTGAATTCCAAAATACTGTCTAGAATTGGGATTTAAAAGTATATGATCGTAACCAGACTTATCATCAAGAGATGCCATGAAAGAATCCTTTTCTATTAATCTAGGAACCTCTTTAAGAGAATCTAACGAAAAAGGGAAATCCTTAATCCATAAATTCAAGTATCTTTCATCATGGCACATACGTGGTTTTGATGGCTCAATAGTGATAGGTAAAACAAGTAACGGCGGAGCACATTCCCCAACTCTGCCAATTACAGTTAATGATCCATTGGCTATTCTTTCTAATAAAGTGTGACACAAAAATTTCTCAAATCCTTTGCAACAAGCAGAATTTTAAAAATAAGCAGGTTTTGGAAGACTTGAATCGTAACAACGACCCCTAAAATTTCCATTAAAATGTTTACACATGGGCCTAATATCTACCCCCTGTTTAATCCAGTCCAAAATTTCACCAGGACAACCTATTTTCTCCCATTGTTCTGAACAATACATTAAATTTCCTGCTTTGAAAAAAATAGGATCTAAAAAAGACAGATCCTCAAAATCATAGTCGCTACCATTTACAACCTCTTCAGCACTTGGTAAGCAATCAGAGGGTTGGGTGATCTCTCCTTTATAATTTACTAAAAGTATGTCACTTTGCTTTCTTAATTTAACGCTAAGTGGATCGAAACCCGATTTTAACTCCCAATCTGGAATTTCTGGCTCAAACTTTTCTTTCTTAGCCAAAGGTTCATGATCCATGATTTTCTGAAATTAACAAAATGAAAATCTTTTCAACTCTGAAAAATTGCTTGAGATTTATAAAATAAAATATAGGAGAGAGACACTCAACCCTTGCCCGCGTGAAAAAATTTTCACTGGAGATCGAAGCTCCTGGGAAAGGGAAAGGCATCTAAAAGATTAAAATTAAAAAATATACAAAATACATATTAATTAATTGTCTTTTTTCATCTTTGGACAATTTGCAATAAAATGTCCCGACTCCTTGCAAAAATAACATACACCGTTTGACACTCTCCTGCCTCTACCTCCTTGCATTCTTGGAGGCCTAAAACCACCTGAATTATAGTTTGGCCCTGGATAAAAATTAGGATACGGGAAACCAAAACCTGGATTCTGATATCCATATCCAGGAAAAGGAAATGCAGGAGCTGAAGTAGATGGAGCATCTAATATATCCTGCCTCTCCTTTGAACCTGATGGTTCCTCGTATTTTTTAGATTTTGCCCAGTCTGAAATTAAGGAGGAAATCTTCTTGTCCTCCTGGGAACCAACTAACTTTAAGACGAGCCCACAAAAATCAACATTATCTTCGTATTTTTTACACATTGAAAAAGATTTTGAAATAAAGAACAGTCCTTATGATTCGCTTTGTTAGCTGCATCAACCAACATTTCGATGGCCGCAAGTAATACTCCCGGTGTTGTGAGTTTTGGTCTTGCTGCCAAAGTTCTAACGTAAGATAGTGCTTCATCTACCTGTAAAACCTTTGAATTTTTCTTCAACTCATCCAGGTCTTGTCTCATTGCTTGCAGCTGCTGGTTTGTTGTGGATGGGTCTCCCTGCGCCGCTTTGCCATCACTTCTTACAACAAACAAAACAAAAATAACTAAACTTCCTTGCAACAGTTTTTAAATATATATCAAAAGGAAAATCAAGAATATCAAAACATACTAGCAATACAAATACAGGACAATGTCTTGCTCTAAATAACATTCGTAAGCTGTAAATGTAGGAAACCATGAAAGTAGTGTCAACATTAAAACAAAATTAAGTGTAAAACGAAATAACGAAAAACTATATAAAATTATCAAGTCTTGTTTTCTGTAAAAAAATAAGTTTACTTTGAAAATGCAACAAAACAAGACTAGATCTGTTGCCGTGAACGATATGTGTTGCCGTGAATGAAATGTTGCCGTGAATAATATCTCACTTAAATAAACAAAAGCCTACATAAAGGTCCATAAACATCAAGTTACAAATAAGGAGAGATAATCTTTGATAAGCATTTAAAAAGGGCTAAATTAGAACAGACGGACAAGCAAACTTATCCAAAGAAAAAAGGTAAAAAGAAACATTCATACCTTTCGCCGCTGGTGTATCTGTACTGGGATTACTAGTACTTAACCTCTGACCTCTAGCACCAACAGAATTTGCTAACAATATGCTTTCATGCACTAGAAGTCTCAGATTCTCTATATTGTCATCCTTCCCACACAGAACAATTAATACATCTTTAACTGATTCACCTGGAATTAAATAAGGCACTAATCAATCAAACGGAACAGATGCAATTTCATGTATAATGTGTAAAAAATCACGAACCGTGAAAAGCGAAAATCTCGGAGGTAACTTGCCAAGTTACCGTCAATAAAATCATAACTTCTGATGACACTAAACAACAAGAATTAACATAAAAACCAAAGGCTAAATTTATCGCACCAGATGCAGATCTACATTTCTAACAAAAATGTTTGTTCAAAAGAGCATTATCGGTCAAATGAAGCTAATTAAATTATCAAAAACAAAAAACTAAAGCCATATTTACTTTGAATACAAGGTTCTCTGAAGATCTTAAGAAAACGTTATAATAAATTATATATTACCTGTCAGCTTCTCAAACTGAGCAATTAATTCGACTTTTGTTAAACTCTCTAAAGGTTCATCTTTTTTCAGTCTTGACAGCTCTAAAACCGCTTCTGCATCTGCGTTTTTTACCCTCAAAATGATCGGGATTAAACTTTTACCCCCCGGGGAGCAATTTGGCTTCAATACCTGAGCCATAGCTGAAATTAAAAAAATTTTAGTAACCTTATTACAAATCCGCCATTAAAAATCGTGCAATGCGGACTGTCTTCGTCATAAATTGAAGATACAAATATCTTTTTCTAAATTAACGTATGAACATTCAAAAAAAATAAATGTGCTCTTAAACTCCTAGAATGAACAAAACCAAAAACATTCTCCTTCAAAGTTATTATTTCCAATACCTCGACAATAACGCAAAATTCGGAGCTTTCTTCTCCCTAGATATATTTAACAAAAATCTCTGACAATATCTTCATTAAACGCTGCAACCTATGCAAACGCCCCTTAAAGCTTTAAATCATACAACACTTTCCGACATACAGGACAGTTCTCAATACGCATTGCAACCAATGCAGACGCAAACTCCATTTTAGTACATTAATTATAAAAACAGCATTAAACCACAACTACTAGCTGTTATCAACAAAATACATTGAAAGCATTAACTACATTTAACTAGATTTAAAAAACTTACTTCCACAGTAAGAAACTTCTTTACTTTAGATACTACAACCACGCTATACTCAAGAGCTGTTAAAGTCCGTGCTGTCACGCTTGATAGCAGCGGCCAAACTGAATGTATTGGTCAAATCTCGCGGGACTCGCTTATGATACATTGTGTTCAAAGTATACTTAATCTAAAGTTCAATCGGATAAATAAGATACTAGATGAATAAAGCTTTATACAGTGACATGATATCATCAAACAAAAAAATAATAAAATATCTACGAACATCTAACAAATGAGCTGTCGACTACATTATTTATATAACATAACATCCTCGGTAAATCTTTATTTGTATCTGCGATGTTCTTCAATATATTTGATTAGATTCACAGTCAAGCGGAGACAATAATAATTTGACCGTTTTTACAAATCATATCGGATATGTTCTTTACGTCGTCACTACAATCCCCTTTCCTTTCATGAATGTGACCTACCGAATAAAACTATTTCCCGTTTTTTTTTTATCATATAAGCGACATTACTTGTGCCACATGTTGAGCAGGATCTGCGTACCCTTCCAGAGCACCTGAGATCACCCCTAGGTTTCGGTGGGGTTTGTGTTGTTTATTCTTTAGTTGTTTATGTTGTGTCATGTGTACTATTGTTTGTCTGTTTGTCTTTTTTCATTTTTAGCCATGGCGCTGTCAGTTAACGTTTATTTTCGATTCAGGAGTTTGACTGTCCCTTTGGTATCTTTCGTCCCTCTTTTAAATATAAACTTCCTATCTTCTATTGTTTTAATGCATTTTTGTAGCATAATATTGTAGTATTTATAAACTCAGTGTTTAGTTTAATTTTGTGTAATATATGTTTATATATGAACACAGTGGACGCTGTCATTAATTATTCATCCTGCATAATATCTAGATTGGTATGTATACATTCGTAGCAGCAAAATGACTGTTCTTAATGTATTATAATGCAATATTTACAGTTCTCCTGGTATAAACCACCCATCAATGTAGACAAAAACCAATACTTGCACCAAATAAACAAGTATAATCAATACTTGTACCAAATATCCAAGTATAACCAATACTTGTACCAAATATCCAAGTATATGTATACACTCTGAATATATACGCCATAAAAGGCTATAATAAATACCAAAGACTTGTGTTGAAATTCGTTTCATGTAGTATTTGTTTTATATGCGTTAACAGACCTTAGAAATTTAAAAATTCTCTTCAAGTCCCAGAAAACTGGAACGAGCCCGATTGGTTACGATGAACATATCAAAACCCCCTGACCTGGTTACATTTTACACTTTTACTACTACTACTAATAGTAATGATTACAACCATTTAAATTTGAAATATGATTTTTTTTCCCTTAAATTTATGTGTAATTCAACACGCAGCTCTGTAATAAGATTGATCTAAATAGCAACATAAAAAACTTTGTAAAAATACTTGCATTTTAAACTTGATAAAAAACAAATATAAATCTGTGGTAACTTGTCATATCCCATAAAGTAAGCTATAAACCCCCTGCACATATTTGTTTAAAATAATAAGGAAATGTGGTATGGTTGCAAATGGCACAACTATCAACAAGAGTTCAAATGAAGTGAGTGTAATAAATTATAGGCAACCGAAAGCAAATACCGTAAAGTCGGCTTTAAGAGGCCCCGACATGACGAAAATGAAATGTTTCAATTGCGAAATCAAATGGCCTAGTGTATAACTAAACAATGTACATGTTCGAAAAACAAACATGAAAGACATACGCCAACCACTTAACTACAATTTCCTGATTTGAGACAGGCACATATAAAATGTTACGGGTTCAACAAAAGATCTTACAAATGCACAGACCGGAATGCAGGGTATTGTATCTAAGAATAAAAAGAGACACACAATACAAGTCTGAGAGTTCCCGCAGTTGCTGACATTTATTCGAACGACAATAATAACTAATAAAATAATTATGAATCTAAGACTTTAATATCAATCAGTAAACATCCAACGTATTTAGTGAAATAACGTCACTAACAGTCAGAGAATAAACATGACCTTGTACAATGCCAACCTAAAGGTACTTGGTTTATTATGACTAAACAAAAGTCAAAAAAAACAAAAATGATTAAATAAAATCAAACGGATGGCAAACTCGAGTGCATTCTTTTTTAACAATGTAATAAGCCAATGAGGAAATAATAGATGAAATTCGTCATTGATATCGTCATTGTTCGGTACTAATATGTATGCAATTCTATAGAATAAATAGTCATCCAAACATTTGCAAAACATCAACAATGGAGAAACATTCAAGATTTATTTTGATATACTTTGTGTTTCTTATTGTCTATGTTGACACTATAAATTGTATACCACTGAATTTAACAGATCCAAATGTTTGTCCTAGAAAGGTCACCACAAGGTAGGTTAAAACACATTTACTTTTTAACAAAATGGAAGAGACCAACCGAACAATTAAATCTCGAAAGACAAAGAGGGACCGAAGGATCCACGTCTGTACAAACTATGACTGGTTATTTCTTCACATACAGTTAAAAAAGCTGGACAAAATAAATCTAGTTGCTCTTGTTCTACTATCCTAGTCTTAGGCGTGAGGTATAGATTTAACTATATTTTGTAACTATTTTTCTACTATCCCAGCCTTAGGCGTGAGGTATAGATGTAACTGTATTTTGTAACTTCTGTTTTACATTGCAATTTTTGTTTTATTTCAGGAGTGATTCTGTGAGAAAAACACAACTAGTATTAGAGTGTTGTCCGGATTATGTTTACAAGAATGGCAAATGTCAAGGTATTTGTTGAAGTAAAAATAGTATTTGTCTAAAGGTTTATATCTTTTATTTAGAATTTTTTTAAAGTTAAAATAACCCACACACCTTTTTGATTGATGCACAGTTGTTGGTGACAAGAATTAAATTACTTTTACGAAAAAAAAAACGTAAATCACAATTAAGAAATCAAATTGTTCATTTAGTATTCATTTAACCTTTTTCAGTAAGTTATACCACAATACTGGCATACTTGTATACATAAAACAACTATGTTTTTGCATTATTTTTCTATTCCGCATTTTATTTTAGTTCATTTGTTTGTTTGTTTGTTTGTTTGTTTTTCTTTTTCACTTTAGCTTGTTGCTCTTTCAATCCTAATATCGAATGTTTATTATACATTTTACAATGTTCTTAATTTTCAGTCTGTCCAGCAGGAAAATTTGGTAAACATTGTTTACTGCCATGTATGTCTAATTACTATGGATTGCAGTGCAAAAATGTATGCAACTGCAAAGATTTTAAGAAATGTAACCCAGTTCATGGCTGTGTCTGTGATGAAGGGTTTACCGGCAAAGAATGCTCAAATAGTAGGTAAATTGATTTGTTCGCGGCTGATTTTTGCAGGACTTTTACTAATTACATGTATATCAATCTGATTAATTCATTGAATGTACAAAGATATATGTACACACAACGTACCGTTTTATGTTGTAACAGTTGTCGCAAAAACGCCCGGACAATTATTTATATGTTTGATGGAATTATTCAAAGTGCATACGTAATATTGAATTGCTTTTTTAATATTTTGTTGTTATTATCCTTTTTACGAATTAAATATTTCCTGTACTAATTGATTGTTTAAGAATTGAAGTAAAATAAAAATTTTATGTGAAATATTCTGTGATAATAATTTCCAGTGCATTTGTGTTTATGTCAGTCACTACTAAAATGTGATTTGTTCCAATTAAAGCGTGTCCAGCCGGAACATATGGTGTGAATTGTGCTGAGGAATGTGTCTGTGGAGAAAATGCTAAATGTGATCCAGTTACTGGTGATTGTTTATGTTCTGCAGGATGGTTTGGAGATCACTGCACAAAGGGTAAATACTTATATGTATATTTTCGTTTCCTATACTATTGTATTGTGGAATCACTTGAGAAAAAAACAATTACACATGGAGTTTGTAAGAATAAGAAAATCTATTGACATTTCAAAACCTTTTTTTTATTACATATGTCGAGACCTTTTTCAATATTCCTTAAAATGTAATGCTTTATCTTGTCTATCGTTGTATGCAAACTAGAAAGATAAAATGGAATCAATATTAAGTATTTGTCAATTAACATAAAAGAAGTAATAATTCAGGTCTGGAGTCAAAGGCAATATTTTATTTCTTTCTTAGTCAACCTTTAAATCGATCCAATTAAATGAACATTATCATCGCATCAACCCAACTTGTACTTTTCAACCTCACAGTGTACTAGTCATATATGTGTTTAAGCACTCTTATTGGTATTGCTAAATTTCGATTTAACACTTTTTTGTACACTCTGTGAATTCAAGGTTCATAACCTTTTAGTATATTCTTTAATGGTTGTGTATTGTGTAGTAAAGATGACGATCTAGTGTATTTATTGAAGCATGTAAAGCTGGAACATACGGATTGAACTGCGAAGGGGAATGTTTTTGTGCACACGATGTAGAGTGTAATCATGTAACTGGTGGCTGTTTATGTCCTGCAGGATGGTTCGGGCATCACTGCACAACGGGTAAATTATAATGCTGTGTGTTTACATCTTACAATGTATCAAATTTTTTTGTACATTGCAGAATTATTGATTGACCCGCATAGCAATTTTTGACATGAACTTTGACATTTTCAAAAAAATATCGATATCATTTAAGGAATGACCGTAATATTTTTTTTGTCTGTGAAGAAATAAAATAAAAAATTGGGGTAGAGACTTAAAGTTTTTCTCAAAATGAGTATCACATTGTGCTATGTTATTTTAAATGAATATAAAAAGTATTACAGTCATTCCCCGTAATTTAATTAAACATTAAATCTTTAAGGAGTAAAGTAAGGCGTATCGTCGACAAAAGACTCATCGGTGACTTACTGATTATAAAACAATATTTATTAGAGCCATCATTAAAACCAAATCAATATGCATACATTGTAACCGCATCATCGTGCAGACTGTCCAATCGGAAAATATGTTAGGAAATGTATTTATATACTTGTTCGTACATAAATGACAGTGCATCATAAGCCTCTAAAGGCTGTTTGGTATAAATATACATGTTAGTTGACTGCTTATGTATAAAATTGAAATATATTATATTTCATGTATGTGTACCGAGTTGTACTTTAAAATAAAAAAAATATTTATCTATCTATTTATACATTGTAATCGCATCGTGTTTTTTGCAGACTGTCCAATCGGTAAATTTGGTAGGAATTGCAGTGGTATTTGTGCCTGCTCAGATGTTGAAAAGTGTGATTTTGTAACAGGAGAGTGCATTCAGTGCAACCCTGAATCTGACAATAGAGAATGCAGTTCACATAAAGGTATTTTAATGCATTTAAACCTGACAAAGGTCTTAACATTTTAAAAGAAGAAAAAAGTTACAGAAGGGTAAACTAAAGTGTATGAATAGAGGAATAATAGACATCAGAAATAACAAAAATATGGAAAACAAATGAAAACAACGCTTTTTAAATGTGATAAAATAGTATAACACAAAAAATATAAAGGTATATATTCCTGACACAAATTAAATAAACTAAAAAATGCATAAACAGAAAACAGGATCACAAAAGTAGAGAAAATTATAAAAAGAAAACAAATGAAACTAACGATTTATAAATGGCTTTCGTCTATGTATTGATTTATGAAAACTATGTTTTCTTGGACCAAACATTTACAAGAATTTGATAGATAGAGTCCGAACAAACACTAAAAGCGTTTTGTTTTCCTCTTTGTCATGCACAACTCTAAACTACATGAATATGAAGTTAAAGATTTTTTCAAGGAAGTTTTTCGACAACGTTAATGACTATAATGGTTCATAAAATGAAACCTAAAATTTTTCGTTTCACAGTCCACAATTTTATAATAATCAACTCAATAACAACAACAAAATTAGAATATTGAAAATTACGTTGCTCATCATCTGGGTACCATATCATTTTCATTCACAATATGTCATGAAAGTAGAAAGACGCTTCCAAAAACAAATATTTCAAAAGATAATTGAGATCCTTATATCATAAAAACAACTATCAGTTTACGACAAGAAAATATATATCGGACAACTTAATCTATGAATTTGACTGTCCCCCATGTATCTTTCGCCCCTCTTTTAAGTGTGAGGTAACGTAGCAACTAGTACAAAGTTATAAGTTGAAGGCAAGTTGTTGGTTTTTTTTAGGAAAAATTGAAAAGGGGGGGGGGGGGGGGGGGTGTGTGACAAATTATGTATTGTAGATAAACAATTATATCTAGTAACATATTTTTATTAAAAATCATTGGTAACTGATAAAAATTCTGATGTTTCAGATGAGGTTAATAATCTGAATTCAGGTCAAAACAGTTATAAATCGAATGATAACGTCATTGTTTACATAACAATGGTTGCTGCTCTTATTGGTATAGTCTGTGTTGTAACAATGGTCGTGAAAGTTAAAGAAAGACTTTGTCATAACCTACAACAATCACTGAAGGACACTTCAAAACCAAAGATCAATCGCCGCAAGGCAAAACAAAGCCTTCCTTCAACCATGACACAGAACAGTCAGACTGGATCGTATATTATAAACACTGAAGGTGTCATGTTTCAACCTGAAATCGAAGAAGATTTATACTGCGAAATTGGGGATATACATGAATTTGAATCAGACCGATATTAATGTCCCAAAACGAGTACAAAGTTCAGTCTTCATTTCTGCAAAGCAACAGAAAACAGTTGCAACCAGATATATTCTAAACTTAAAATCGTACATAAATAACCTCTTAAATAAGTTATACTTTTATTATTTTTTATTTACGGTTGTTTTGAATTTGTCGGAAACGAAGTGAAAATAAGAATGAAATAACGTTTTACGCTAAAAACCATTATACATTAACGATGACCCGTATTTATGAAATCATTTTCAATTAGTATGTGGGATTGCAAAAGTATTTTCATCTCGTTTAAAGCAAAACACTTCTAGGATAATGCCACATTTGATTCTACGAAGAAGACGAAATGCTATAAATAAAATATGTTATTAAACATCAAAGTGTTTAATTAGAAGGTTTATATGCGTGTCAGATTTGACAAAAATCAAAATAAACTGACGCAAATTGGGATAAAATCGTATGCTATATGAATATTATAATTAAAGAATCGGAGCAAGCAAAGGGATTCTCCAAAACTTGATCAAACTAACATCTAAATGAGGATGGAACATGTTTAAGGTGGGATGTATTGACTTGAACGTTAATGACAGTCTTATAAAAAGATACGCGTTTAGCATACCAAAACATGAATCTGGTGTCTTTGAGAAAGTTTCTGTACAGAGCACACCTCTGAATTATGTTTGTTTTTTCGAACAAGTATTGAGGTCTCTTAAATCTCTTTCTCCTCTCTTAAATAATACCAGACCGTCAACAAGGTTCACTCTTTTGATGTATTGAGTACTTTTTAATACTTCCCTTTCCTAAACATAAACCCGAACAGAAGTCTGAAGATATGAAACCATATACAATAATGACTTCGAAACATGCAGAGATTTGATATGATGTTAAATGCATATGAAAAAATTGGCAATTTTAAATTTAGAGATGAACAAATCGACAGTACAGCAAATGAACCGAAATTTGAACTTGAACTTAGCTTCAACTAAATATCTACTGCATGTAAAAGTTTCATAATGAAACAGCGAGTTTCAACATATAATGACGTTATGCCATCATTTGTATGTGTGGTATTTGTTTTTTCAATTTCTGAAAAATAATTTTTCATTTTTTTCTAGTATTGATGATTAACAATATGATGTTTTATTTTTATTTTGCTATGTACGAATTTGTTGTAGATAATGTTGAAAATATGTTTTAAATAAAAAGTATTAACCTTTTCACGTCAAAAAAAGGGACGAAAGATACCAGAGGGACAGTCAAACTCATAGATTTTAAATAAAAGACAAACAGAAAAATAATAGTACACAACATAGAAAACTAAAGACTAAGCAAAACTAAAGACATATCATATTCATCTTGATTATAATCATTGGAAAGGACGCTTAATGTTGATCAAGATCTAATTGCAAGTTCATAAAATTAAATTGAAAGACATTAAAAAAACAGAAGTAACTGATGTCCTAACCGGTAAAGAAATCAGAGCATTGCACGAGGGAGATACATTACTTAACTTAAAAGTTTTACAATGTCTTATATCAGGACAAAAATGTCCGTGGTGTCATGTCAGTACAGTGCACTGAGTAATTAGGTTAGTATTTTCTTGCGGACTGTCCGCAAGCAACGTTAATTGAAGAGTAAAAAAGTTCAATAAAGTTAAACAGTTCTCTCAGTATAGATACATGTACAGTTCACAGGGGAACCTAACTAATGAAATAAAACACTTAATATTTAAATTATTTTCAATTTTCCGGAAATATAAAGTGGATACTAGTCGTTGAAATAGAAAATTGTATGTTAGGAAATGGGAAATGTGTTCCAATTTGTTTGTCGACAAATATATATGTCAATCAAAATTACTGAACCTGTTTTAAGACCAAACTGTTGTCGCAAAATGTCATTTTAGTGCTCTTTTGTTTTTGCGCTCTGTTTAAGGTAACTCGCTGTGCATTCAACAACTGATACAGTCTTGTGTTTGAAAGTCAACGATCTATAAAATCAAACAAGCATTACAATTTTTTAAACATAAATGATAATTTATGATAATATAATGCCTATTTATCGAAGTTATTCGTATTTACACTATCCAATATCGATATTTACAAACAGACACCATTGATGGCTTGTACATCACTTCAATAAATATTTAACATTGATTTACTTTTGATATAGAATTGTCGTGTCAACATGTCAGGCAAATTCTAACAACAAACACATACAGTGCACAACCAAACAAATATCCTGTTAACAATTCAACTACTCACTTTATCACAAAGTGGCGATCTACTGATGGCCGGTCCAGTAAGCACTACTCCACATGTATCGATATATTAGGTGGGCTTTCTACACTCTGCCTATAACCAAGTACATTGCGTCAAAAATCGTTCGGACTATTGATAAGTAATTAAAGTCCGCAACAAAATGTACCCTAAACAAACATATACTCATGACAAAAATGTTCCAATTACCGTACAAGCAACATTAAAAACTATGATCAATTCAAACAAGATTTTAAGCAATCATTGTCAGAACAAATATAGATATTGCGAAATAATCATTTCTACAGCAACCAATTGCATAAAAGACTATACATTTTTGAATGTTTTGTTAGTGACAACATGAATTATGTTTTCTTGTCCTGTACCAAGTCTGAAAAATGGCAGTTGTTATCTTATAGTTCGTTTCTGTGGGTGTTGCATTGTCGTTTTTTGTTGTTGCATTTCAGTGTTTCTGTTGTTTCGTTTTTTCCCCCTTTTAGTTGATGTGTTTACCTCAGGTTTGGTTTGTAACACGGATGTTTGATGTCCTGCTGGATGGTATGAGGCTCACTACACACATCATTAATAATGACGAATTGTGTTTGCATGTTCATTTAACATTGTAACCCTGTAGATTGACACGCGTAGCAATGATTGATTTGTTATAAATATCTTTTCGATATATATTCATAGATACAAATATCAATAAAAGTGACCACATCCTCGGATTCTATAATAATCGTTCTCTAAAAAACACCAATCTAAACGTAAGGCTAAAAAAAATAACCGCATTATGATCACTTGCAAAAAGAATTGTAGCGGAATTTGTGTCTGTTCAGCTGTTGAGCAGTGTGATATTCTAACTGGGGAGTGCATTCTGTACAACCTAAAATCTGATGAAGGAGAATGCAATTCAAATAAAGGTACTGTTATTCAAGTCCCATCGAAACAACATCTGATACAAATAATTATTACCTCTAAAAGATTTTTTTGGATGATCTATTGACTCTCAATAATGACGACCTGTTATGTACACAAAAGAAATTTATCCTGTTAATAATTATCAAAAGTACCAGGATTATAATTTAGAAACTACCTTCAAATAAAGCTAATACTAACAATGAATACTGCCCTTTCCTGGATCTTGCTATCTATTTCATTAATGTGAAACTTAATACCTAAGTTTTGATAAAAGAGATGATATGTCATTTCCTATTGTTAATTATCCATTTTTATGGTGACGTTCCGTTGTCACCATCTTATAGTGTTTATGTGATATTAACGCTTAGCCATTGAAACTATAACTTAAACTATTGTGATAATGTCTTTTCAAAATTAAAGCCTAAAGTATTCCTAATTAGAAAGTATTGTAAGTGAGTTAAAAAAAACCATGTTATCGTATCAAACGATGCGTTACAATGAATTGAATATCACAATTAAATGGTTAAATAATACAAATATAACACAACACGTCTGCCCTTAAAGATCTTCATATTATCAGGCATCTGAATATTATCTGTTTTTACAAAATAAGACATATCCGATCATATTTCTAATTACAATAGAGAGTAGAAACGGGGAAAGAGTCAAAGGGACAACAACCCGACAAAAAGCATATATATTACGTATGTTTTCAAAATTTCTAAAAAGTAGCCTATTTCTAGGTACATCACGATTTTCTAGCATAGGAATTTGTGAATATACATTATAAATTATAAAGTAAAACAGATTAAATCATACTATATTAATCTATATAAAAAATTGGACAAATAGGATGTAATGATTTTCGTTTCAAACATGTGGAATAGCCAACAATGATACGATAATAAACGATCAAACTCGCTTTTATTACACAAAATATCCACAATAACTTACAAAACAAGGGGAGAAACAGGAAAAATAGAGGATAGGGACAACAAAGAAACTACAGGGATTCGAACCTAAACTGACAAATCCTTACCGTTAACTCATTGAGCTTAACCTTGGAACCTCGCGGCTACCAACTCATACTATACAATTGCCTATTTTGTATATCATGTATATATAAAGGTACAAGCACTATGTGTCCGTTGTACCGATGTATATTATATATTCATTTATATATATAATATACTAGAACACATCCGCGAAATCGCGGGCATATACAGCTTGTGAACTGTTGTAGGATGTTTTTTTGTAAAAGATATTATGTATGGAGAATTTCATAAAAGGTATCAAAAGTCCTCTCCCTTTTTCCAAAGTCCGATACTTGTTTCCTTTCTGTTAAACTCAATTATTTTCGTGTTTCTGGCCTCAGACCACAATTATTCTTCTCCGTTGCTACAATGCTTCTTTTGGTAAAAGTCAAATCAAATTAAAAATTTGCACCGTTTCAAACATGATATAAATGTAACTGCTTATATATAGACAATTATTAGTCTAATAAAATATGCTTCTAGGACAATCCATCAGTGCCTTTTCTTTTGAGAGCCTTATTAACATACCAATGGTAGGATATAAATCATGTATAAATGACTAAGACCGACTTAGGCTAATCTGAGGGGTGGTCGGAGGGGTCCTTATCCCGAAATCCCGGGCTTAAAATCGTGAAATCCTGAAACACCCGATCCCGACGCCCGGCCGAAAAGGTCCTGCCTCCCGCTAATCTCTCCCTTACTTTCATTTTTGCCAAATCACTATTTTCCCTTTCAACCATAAATCTTTATGCCCCATTAATTGGCATTATGTTTCTAATCTGTACATCCGTGCGTTCGTTCGGTCGTCCGTCTGTACGTCCGTCTGTCCCGCTTCAGGTTAAAGTTTTTGGTCGAGGTAGTTTTAGATGAAGTTGAGCATGTTTTACTTATTAATATATATGCAAATGGTATGACCCCGTAAATAGTAAATATTTCAAAGAAAAAAGTAAACAGAATAAGGGACGTTCTATACTAACATAGAAAGTCCCTGACATAATACAGAGAGTCACTATATATTAAAGTAGTATAATCGTAGTTTACATGTAGATAAACGCCGAAAATAATTCTCAGTCCTCTCTATGAAGGTATAATAATTGTGGTTCTTGCGATCTAAACACCATGATATGAAACGCGAAAAATAATTGTCCTCGCTAAGGAGGTATAATAGTTGTGATTCTTGCGATCTAAACACCATGATATGGAGAACGCTCTGAATGGCTTATTTATTTTTCTTTTTTGTCATCTATCATACGATTGGTTGTACTTGTGTCACATGTTTTACTGGTATGACCCCTTAGATAGTAAACGTTAACATTTCAAAGAAAACAGTAGACAGAATACAGAGAGTCTCTTTACATATATAGTATAATCGTAGTTTACATGTAGATAAACGCGAAAAATAATTGTTCTCTATAAGGAGGTATAATAGTTGTGGTTCTTCCGATATAAACACCATGATATTGAGAACACTATGATTGGCTTATTTATTTTTCATTTTTGTTATCTATCATACGATAGGTTGTATTTGTGCATGTTTTAAATCGGAAGTCTTTATTTTTGACTGAAATTCAGTCTGATGACGGAATCATATCTGGACTCATTTTTTGTCGTTTTTCTCCCAAAATAACTCAATCTGAATAATCATAAGAATGGATGACTATGCACGTTACCTATAGGACACAGAGGCATGATGATTGATTTATTGTGGAAGGAAGAGAAGCGACACACAAAATGAGGTCTTCTCGTTTAATAGTATAGATATAAATAAGACATTTAGATCTTAACCCATTGGTAGCCGTGAGTTTCGTCGATATGTTGATGTCAGTACACAAACTTCATGGACGGGTTCGAATCCCAGTAAAGGCATATAGAAATAACAAAAATTAAAGGTAATTTTTTAAAATGATTCCATTAGTGAACAGAAACCAGTAAACTGGCCAATTAAAACTTAATGAAATTAGGCAAACAAAGGAAACAATTGAATATAATTTGCTGAACCCATTTCAGCGACAGATTTAGGAAGCGTTGATTCTAGGAAAGGAAATCACGGTAAATGAATAGGCTGACGTCACCACAATTGTTTAAATATCTCAACTTGTACAATTTGCTCGTGTTTGTAACAACGTATTATATATTAGCGAATGAAAAATCTATATACTAGTGAAAAATGATTACACCAGGGTTTTTGATATCACAAACTAGTCAAAACTAGTCAAAACATACACTAAAATTTATCATCGATACAAGGATATATCATTCGAAAATATAAATTAACATACAGACATCTTATACTTTTTGGTATTTCACATACAATCTTGTATGGTAACATTCTTTACAGAGCACAATAATGTCGGCAGTCACATCAAAAGCTAACAGAACCTTTAGACAGACGTATTAAGAAGGGATATAAGTGTAACCGTTGTTAGGTCATTAAAAATAGCATATTTTGGCTTTAATATTGAATCACTAATGGTATAGGGTCTTTATATCGGAAATATAGCCACATGTATCATTAAACCAATTGTTGGCTGATACGGGTTCTGTTCTTCTCATCTATTTTATGACAGTATGATATTAAAACCCATAACTGGAGGGTTTATGTTTGATATTCATATGACGAAGACATAATTGAGGTCTGAAGATGGCATGTCAGTAACTGCTTGCAGTCTTTTGTTAATGTGATTAATGTCTTTGATTACTTATTCTGACATCGGACTCGGACTGAAGTCTGCTGTGCGTATTGCTATGCGTTTTTTTTTACATTGGCTAAAGGTATAGGGGAGGATTGAGATATCAAAATCACGTTTAACCCCGCTGCTTTTTTGCGCCTTTCCCAATCAAGGAACATCTAGCCTCTGTTTGTCTTGTGTGATTTTTAATTGTTATTTCTTTAATATACTTCGGAGATAAGTATGACGTTTATTATCACTGAACTAGTACATATGTTTAGGGACCAGTTGAAACACGCCTCCGGTTGCGGGAATATCTCGCTGTTTTTTAAAATCCATTGGTGGCTTTCGCGTGTTGTCTGCTCTTTGGTCAAGTTGTTTTCTCTTTGACACATTCCTCATTGCCACATGTGGCTTTCAATTCTATTAAGACTTTCAAAATGTATCATGACATTTACTGTTCAGGTAATGTATAAATGAGTTAATCAAAAGTATCTGGTAAAATCATAAACATTGACAGAATGGAATCAGGGGTACTCACTGGTGAACTGAGGAAGGCCAGTGGCCTTAACGTCTTTTAAAAAAGGGCTGGCTAAAACTTGGAAGATAGCAAAGTTAAATGTGGACTATTTATTAACAGTTTCTCAATCTTTAAAGTCAAACTCGTTATATTAAATAGAAGTCAAAGTTTCGAAGTCATTTTAAAGTGGAAATTTTGAGGAAAAAAAATGACATTGTCTGTCTTATTTAAAAGGGGGTTTAATTTCACTATCAAATTTACTCATTCTAATTTTTTCCCTAAAGTTAGCTTACATACTAAGGTGCACAAGGTGTAAGTAGAGCCTACTCACAAGGTTATGTTCAATTGCGTTATATCATTTTACTCCCTAAAAAAACCTAAATTTTAGAAATTTAACATTTCTCAAAATACAGTGTTTCCCTCCTAATATGACGCCTGATTCCAATATTTAGATAACAGACAATTTAATACTTTACTTTTTAAAGATAAATGATTGAACAATTCAAAAATACAAGTGTTTCTATTCAGACGGGGTCTAAAAGTACCTATCATTGCAATTTTCTTAAAACTTAACCAGTTGAATTTTACCAAAGTTTGATGTGGTTGCTATGGTAACAAAAGAGACATTTATACAAAGACAATAACAATCCAAACCAAGGAGTAAACAAAGACTAAAAAACCAACGGCCATTTACATCAACAGTTATAAATAATGAATAAGAAACAACACGAACTCTACTAAAACCGGGAGTGAAATCAGGTGCTCCGGAAGGGTAAGCATTTCCTGCACCGTATACGACACCCGTCATGTTGTTTCTTTGTTCAGTTCGGTAATGATGGAAGGTTATTATGACTGAGGAAGAATATCAGATATGATTTCTGACACACTTTTATCATAATGGTCTATCGGCTCATGATGGCGACCGTAAAATTTCTTGAGTGATGACCTTGATTTGATTGATTCATAGCCTTGTCTTAGAACAGAACAAAAACTAGACTTATTTTTCAAAGTTTCATACAACAGTCAACTAATTAACATAAAATGAATAAAATCTGCAGATAGCCTTGGCCAATCCATTGATTATTTGAATGCATAGTTCCCTTGTACCCTGATCGCAAATTGGTATCCAACGAATATTAAAGAATCCACAGTAAGAGGATGGAAGATTATTTGAAAATGGAACATTGTAGACTAGAATTTTTGCGTTAACTGACAAAAAAGTGAGATATATTGCACGTTTGAACTTATGATCTAAATGATATCTGAGAAAATGGCAATAACCCTTTTGCTAAAGGATCAGAAATAGTATTTATTTATGTTATTTATAAAGAAGAATAATTAAGAAAGAAGAAGAGAAAATAACTAACAATGATACTTATTCTGTGTGTGATATAAGATAAAAATACCGAACTCCGATGAAATTGCAAAACCAAACGAAAAACAAACACATGTTATATTCCTGACGTAGTACATGGATTTTTATATGTAGAAAATGGTGGATTCAAACTTTTTTCAACCAAGCGAGGGATCGAGAGTTTTTACTTTTCCCTTTGTTTTATTGGTAGATGGGTTAGTGGTTTATTTTTATTGTACTCCTATAGTCATCCTAATTTTTCCTCTTTGTTGAAAACATAGCTCTCGCATTGTCCATTTGATTATTCTTTTAGCAAACAGTAAGTATCAAATGGATTGCCAAGATATCAAATAATCAACATCAAAAAATTATATTGTTATGAATACCATAATAGCACACACATTTTAAGTTGTTTTGTAATCAATGCATGTGTACTATACTGATGTTTACAAAGTTGTGTAAAACATTATATATTTTAATCGATCAAAAGCGAAAACAAATAGATGATCATTATAATACAATAACATTGTTTGTAGTGTTTACTCTTCATTCTTCAATGTTTCCTTTTCAATTATTATTCTTGAATTGCAGCATGCCACCTTGGGTATTTTGACTACAATTTGGATTATAACTGCTCAAACACTTGTACATGCAACAATGGATCATTATGCAACAAGATATCTGGCACATGTGAATGTAAAGACAACACTTCATGCATTAACATTAGGAAAAGTACAATCCCAAACAACACTGCAGCAAATTACATTAATAGGTATTGTAATTATGATTTTCAATTTCGATCTTAATAACAAATTACACAAAAACAGGATTTAAAACTTTTCATTAGCTAATTTGCACTTAAAACCGATAAATCAATCAACCAACAGTTTCGTGAATATCAATAATGTGGTCATTTTTATAAATTTCTGGTTTACAAAACTTTGAATTTTACGAATTACTAAGGATTTTCTTATTCCAGGCATAGATTACCTTAGCCGTATTGGCACCACTTTTTGGAATTTTGGATCCTCAATGCTCTTCAACTTCGTTCTTGTTTGGCTTGATAAATATTTTGATATGAGCGTCACTGATGAGTCTGATGTAGATGAAACGCGCGTCTGGCGTACTAAATTATAATCCTGGTACCTTTGATATCTATTATGAGATGTTTGACTCATAGTGTAACTAACAGCCTTCAAACAGTAGCTTTTGCACCCTTACTTGACTGACTTATATCTTTTTAATATGCCCAATAGGTAAAGAAAAAAAGAAAAATGTATCTTGCCATATTCTTAAGTTTCATTTTCGGAGGAAGTTATTTTCCTGACACATATTAAAAACTACGAACTAGTATTAATAACAAACCTGTTAAAATTTGTTTTCCGACCGTTCCTTGGCATAGGAAAACCAGCAACTGTATTTACAAATTCCTATGATTTCCGTGCAGAACCAGGTTAAAACCACTATATTTTTTGAAATATCAAGTCAGGATTGTGGCATTTCTTATAAAAATACTTCGTTTCTAAGTATGTTAGCGTTTGTTTTTGTTACACCTCATAGTTCCGGTTGTATCTTTGTTTTCCTCTTATAGTTGATGTGTTGGTTTTAGTTTGTGATCTGGGTTTGTTTCCTCTCAACCGCTTTACACTCGATTTATAACTTCGAACACCGGTATGCTAATGTTGCCTTTATTTGTATAAAGTTCACTTCTTTTTTTATTTAATCGCAATCGTTAAACGAAACCGATCTTAAAATGATTAAAACAGTTAGATATTTGATAGTTCACGGGAGATACTGTTGGTGACTTATATTTCAATATCTTCGTCTGATTATTGTTCACATTGTGTGATGGGTTTGTGTCTTAGTTTGTTCTAGTGACTGCATACCTTTTTGAACTTTAATTTGCATCCATTTTAAGTATACCTCAAAGACCATACTGTGACCAAGAATGGTTTACTTTTACAAATTGTGACTTGTACGGAGATGTGTCTCATTGACACTTGTACAACATCTTTTTATATCTTTTTATATATACATGATATAGCTACATGAAATATTGTAACCCGTTATGTCTATGTGTAGTGAAACTAGAATGGTGTTTGGATTTATAAAACATGAAACACGCTGAATGTATACCAAACACAAAACAACGCGTACGTAGGAAGATACCATTTACAATGATTTATAACCTGTTGTAGTTGATCTGATTCAATCCGGTTTTTAAGAAAGGAAATTCATCTAAAAAACCGATAGAAAATGGTCTTTTATGATAACAACTCATTTATCCCAACGGAAATACAAACATTTGTTTTACTCAGACTATGACCTCCCATTTGAAACAAACCTATTTGTTGAAAGGAATTTGTATTGTTGTTATATTTTTACAGGAATTTATTAGTTCTGGTGGTTACTGTCGCTGTTTCATTAATTTGTGTACTTTTGCTGGCTTTAACATATCTGTCTCTTAGGAGGTACTTGAAGCAAAGACGCAATCGAAGCATTCAAAATAACGTTAACGAAACAGACAGTGTCCAAGGACCTTACAATGAAAGTTATTATTACAGTTAAATACTTGATGATCATTTGGATAATATAAGAAGTTCTAGTTTGATAGAAAATGACAATCCTCAGAATAGATTTCAGCAAACCACAAATGGAGAGCACGAATATCAGAACAATGCACAATTATTTTCAAACATCGACATGTTTGAAGAACAACGTCCTAATTCTTACTGTTCTTTACAACATATACACGATGATTACTTGAACCCATACTGTGCATTAAGGTTTGAAAGACGTGTGCATAGTTGTATGTTTTGAAACTGCATCATACGTATTTTTATTCTATTTACTGGTTATGATCTGCTTTGATATATTAATCAATACATGTAAACTTTTATATCATCTTGTTCAGATATGTAAGAAAACAATGAGATATTAAACTTAAGATAAATGAATATATATAGAAACTAAAAATTTGAAGGTCTCTGTAAATGGGAAAAGATGAAATAGTAAATCATGCTCAACTACTGTAAACCAACTTATTTTCGCGAGCGATTTATTTTCGCGACTTTCGCGAGTAGAAAAAAAACGCGAATTTAAATCGTCGCGAATATGTAAAACTTCCATTATTCCTTATTAAACTTCATCAAGTAAATCAGAAAATCGCGAAATTAAATACCCGCGAAGTGGTCTAGAAAGGGTAAAACGCGAAATAAAGTATCCGCGAAAATAAGTTGGTTTACAGTATCTGCTTATTAAAGAAAACCAATGGTTGTCTGACATTATTATAATATTAAAGCAAACAAACCGAAAAAAAAAAATCTTTTCACGAGGTTATCAAACTAGGACGAAGAGAAAATGGTTCTCGTAGAAAATTGATTTCCAACAAATGCGCAGACTGTCCTCACAATTGCCATTTCGGGGCGTACAATAGCAAACTATTCGGTGTGGGCTTTTATCATTGTTGAAGGCCGTACAGTTACCTGGAGTTACTCATTTCTATGTCAGTTGGTCTATTGCGGATAGTTGTCTCATTAGCAAACATACCACATCTTCTTTTTCTTTTTTTACTTAAGAATAATATTTCAATAAAAAATTATTAAAAACATCATTTAACAGCAAGGAATTCTGCCATGACTAGCTTACTAACTGAAAAAGGTGGTCCTTTCTAATGGCAAATGCATATAATCATTTAAGAGACATTGAACCAAAGATTGGATGTAAATGTGTCTAAATACCTGATGACAAGACAGTAAACAATTATATTTATCTTATTTTTTCATTGAAATATGAATTAATAGATACAAAATAAAACGGTTTCCCTTACATGAATTATGTTATACATTTTATAATCTTAATTTGTCATATTGTGTATGTTGTACATCTAAATTCGTAGTTGTCTCATGCACATAACATGTGCATTTTGTCAATAAAAAATTGAACAGTATTACTCTATTTATTTGTCAAAACGCACATCTAGCTTCAATGAAAAAAAGATATTTTGTTGGTGGATTTGTTTTGTTCAGAAAAGAACTAAAATATACAATATAATCTATTGAAGTTTTATCTATCCAAAAAAACTACTTTGTACCCCTTTTCCCCTCCCCTTTAAAATAACCTTTTATATTAAATGTCAGTATCTTGTACGACATTTCATTACATATTAGTCTTTGAATAAAAATATCCCGGAAGAGATTACGTTGTAGACAACAGTAAAGCAATGAGAATTTCTAGAATCTATGATGAGTTTATTTTCAAACTAAATGCCTAACTTCTAAAATTGGCTGAAAATAGGACAATTCAAAGAAAACCCAGTGTATATAAATATGATTCAACAGTTATTTACAACTTCATGTTCTTATTATATAAACTGAACTATAGATTCCTAAACAAAAACCCGAGAATATACGCCATGAACAGCAACGATAGAGATTATTATAAGTCACATTAGATTACTAAAGTTTAACAAGAAGGTAATCGATAAAACAAAGGCGTAGGAAATAAGATGATTTTCATTAGTAAGGAAACCAGGTTTGTCTACAGGGTAGGCGTATCATGATACTGTTTCTTCGACAGCCAAATCACACCCAGTGGAAATGTCAACATCGGGACTGGTATACAGTCGTCAAATTTATAAATTACAGGACAATTCTGGTATACAAGTATCTAATACCACAAAGCACATGTCGATATTGAGTTGAGAAAAGGAAATATCTTATCAGTCATCCAATTCATTGTTAAGCGTACAGCTGTTGGTGTTTCGAAATTTAGGCAATTTTAATCACATAGAAATTGAAAGGTGTACGCCATTCTATGGGCCAAAAACGTGTATTACCACTGAGTATTAAAAAAATGACAATTGAAACGTTGCATTCAACACGTTTGTGATAGAAAGTGTTTGAAGTCGGCACTGTACAACAGCGATGATAATTTACAATAAGAAGCAGCCAGGTCTTTGTAGTACTTTTCAACACCCCAAGATCATTGTAATACACACCATCACATGTTACACTCCAAGTGTTCCATGTAATGCAGTTTATTGATTAAAAGAACAAAATTACACATCTGAGATAATTAAAAAAACCTTAAAAGATACTTTTCCTTTAAATCTTACAGAATGTTCTGTATCAATTTTACTTAGTGTTAGTCCAAAACATTCGACCAGTATGAATTCATAGTTGTGATATATTTGAATAACGAATGTCTGAGTGCATGATACTACTTTAATCTTAATCTAAACATCAGCATTTGTAATGCATCATCTTCTGTGTATTTGTTCGGAACTCTTGTGGTCTTCATGACCTAATTAGATAAAATGTGTAATCCCGCTGTGTTTGCATTACACCCAGAATAAATGCTTCTTCCATACAGACTCAATACATACACTTTAAATGAAAACTCTGTCGAAATTTTGGAGAGATACATATTATAAACTTTTAATTTAGATAAACTTATGATCTCATACACTTGACTATATATCTCTTGTAGTTAAATTTCTTATTATGTATTTTTTTGGAACATGTGCGTTCGATGAATGTAAATGCAGATAAGTGCTTTGGAATTGTTTTGGTGTTTTATCACTGTCTTGCCACTGCTACTAGTAGATCTTTAGTACCCGTCGGTAACATCAGCTCAGTAGTCAGTGAAACGAAACTAGCATGCTTTATAACATAGTTTTACTTTATAAAACAGATAGTATTATTCTCGCTGAATCTTTAATATAAAGTTCATTCGAATAACTGAGACAATTGAAATAAGTTGTTTTCAGTGACATGATATCGTCAAACTAAGATGTGTTACACTATCGACAAAAAGCTTTAAAATATTGATGTCGATTAAAGATTACATAATTTTTAAGACATGTTCTCTTGCATTACTGTCTATGAATCTGCATAGTTTTTCAGAAAGTAATAACTGTTGAGACTTAAAACAATAAGTGAAATGTTTAACTGCAATTACTTAGTTTGTACAAACGGCACTGACAGGAAAAAGAATACAGTTAATTTTGCCGTTGGACATGATAAGTCATACATACTCAAAGACTTCATTGTATATCAATAAACTGAGAAAAATGATACACTCAAAGCCTTCATTGTATATCATTGAACTCCCAAAACGATAAACCCAAAACCTTTGTTGTATATCAAAGAAATCACAAAATGATATACTCAAAGCCTTCAATGTATATCAATGAAAAAAAATCACAAAATCTTTTTAATTTTATTGTTAATTATTTTGATTGCTTAACATCTGGTAGTAAACATTATACTATATCGATTTCATCTATATTCATCAAGAAAGCAAGTTATCAGTCATTCGAAATGTTATGCTATGCAAAGGATAAAACTGTTCCATTAAATGTCAATCATTTGGAAAATATATGATACTAAAGAAAAGTATTTTGGATTATTCAGACTGACTCATATCTCAAACTAAATTGGATATATATAGCTTAGATTTTACAGATAAGAAACTCCTTTTGCAAACACTTTTAAGCATGGTTATATCTATGAAAATTCAATATACATTGAATATTCTACATACAAAAGTTTGAATGAATGCATGGAGACAAGAAAAATTAAAATCAATTACTAAAATAGAAACTTCCTTTTTATTAATATGATTTTACTTCTAGTGTATTTTGAAAGGCAGTTTGTTTTATATTATTGCAGTATCCGTAAACTCAGTGTTTAGTGTCATTTTGTGCAACAGATTCTATATATGCACACATAGAACTTATAAAAAAGAAGATGTGGTTTGATTGCAAATGAGACAACTGTCCACAACAGACAAAAATGACACAGACATTAACAACTATAGGTCACCGCACGGCCTTCAACAATGAGCAAAGCCCATACCGCATAATCAACTATACAAGGCCCCGATAAGACCATGTAAAACAATTCAAACGAGAAAAGTAACGGCCTTATTTATATAAAAATGTAAACGAAAAACAAATATGTAACACACAAACAAACGACAACCACTGAATTACAGGCTCCTGACTTGGAACAGGCACATAACTTGTCCAGTTATCAGTCAATCTGAATCTTATTTCTTTTCTTCTACTATAGCTACAAAAAACGACAGTTATGTGATGTCTTATAATATAATACAGCGTATGAAATAACAATGACGTATTTGGAATTTTGTCAAAAATGATCTAATGTTACTATGAACGACATTTCTCCATTACAATGTTAATGGCTTATTGTTTCAACTAGATTTATATACCATAAACATGATAAATGACAGGAATAAAATTCTCACAAATTACTAAATCAGTCACACATTTGTCATAGAAAAACAACATCAGTTCACTTGAACATCATGGACTTTGATCCTTTTATAGTACATAAAAGGAAATAGGTAATGTATCATGTAAGTACGTCCTTTTATACTATGTCACACACAGATCATCATATTACATGGTCGTGGTATAGAGTACTAATATAACCAGTAATACTAAATGGTGTCAGCATATAATTTTGACATACACTTTATAATTATATTGTAATTCCAAGTCCATTGGCGGAGTACAGTCTTCAAAAGAAGATGTAGGATGATTGCCAAGGAGAAATGTCTCCACAAAAGAATAAATGACACGGTAATTAACAACTAAAAATCAAATCATGGCCTTCAACAATGAGGAAAGTCCATATCGCATAGTCAGCTATTAAAGGCATCAAATATCAAATATAAAACAATTTAAACGAGAAAACAACCGGACAAATTTTCGTAAAACAAAACCCAAAAAACTAATATGTAACACATTAACAAACGATAACCCCCGAAATACAGGCCCCTGACTTGGCACAGTCACATATATACAAAATGTGGCGGGGTTACAATACAATGCATGTTATAAGTTATATATCTTGAATAATATATTTCATGATTGAAATCTGGCTCCTTCCGCGTTTCTGCAACAATAAGTTCTACTTCTACCACCATCACTGCTGTCACATCTAAAACTAATAATGATATGTTGAATTTAAATATTTGGAATATATCCTTCATTTTTCATCTATATAACTGTTTTAGAATTTTTTTTCAAATTTTTGAATGAAGAGATTGACCTTGATTACTGTTGAGATAAAGTTATCATTATTCAAAACCAATGAACAATAATGTAAGTTTAAGGTGTTCAGTGAAAAGGTTTACTAGATTCTCATTTCTAACTTTCTTCACATTTTGCTTCGATTATGATAAAAATGTTCCGAGAAACATCGACCGGAATCTCACGAGAATTGAATAATTATGCATCCTATCCTAAACTAGGAATCTATTTTCTTTATTGTCAAATCTGTGATTCAACGATCAGGTGCACAACAATGAAGAGAACGGATTCAAATGTGTGTCCAAGAAAAGTAAAGTAGGTACTATATAAAGAATACAAGTGGGTAATATGTAAATACATTTTAATCAATACTAAATATATCGCATCTGCTAAAATAATGTACGGCTGATTTGGTAACGGAAACATATAAATATACTGATTAAGTGGAAATGAAACGTTTGTCTTGAATAAATTCATTAGGATATTTTTTCGCACAAAATGTTACAATTAAAAAAATCGAAACTTGTACAAAACTATTAAAGACTTTCATCATTTTATGGTAAGAAAATAAAAATAAAAGTCGCGAGTACTATAGTGATCAAACTTTACCATATATATTCAAAAGAGGTGTTTCATATCTACAAAAACGTTTATACATCACAATTTTAGCATACAATGTTTCACATCTTACACATGTACAACATTTGTATATTCCTGGCGCGGTATTGTTAATTTATGAGAAACTTGAAATTAATTATACATTATTACAAACGCAGTCTGTAGTTTTTTTGGTTAAACTAAAACAATAATTGAAAAAAATAACCTACACTCTATTGTATAGAAGAACCAGACAGGCAAAATATTCTACATGTTTGACCATGAAATAAATAGAATCTGAACACGTTACCGGAGATCTTGTTATTAAGGGTTAATTTTCTTGTAAAATCTTGTACACAACTGTTAACTTATTGACCGGCAGTTTAACACGTTTTCCTAACAGCAAGTTTAGTTATTCAAAATGAATGCAGCTGGTTAATTATCTTGACAGTCAGATGTCAATTATAGAGTTTCTCATTATGCTATTTTTGTATTTCAATCAGCTTTTATGGAACCCAAGTAAAGCTCATATTTGACTGTTGTCCTGATTTCTCTTACCAGAATGGAAAATGTCAAGGTATATATGTTTTGTAGAATGATAGTAAACCGGGATGTTTGTTCTTCTATTGCTAGTTCCAATTTTTGATCTTTTATGTTGAGCTAATCAAAGTATTATCTAAAGAAAAGAAGAAAAAATCTGACAATCTTTTTTTCCTGTCGGACGGAAGCATTATCTTTTAAATTTAAAATAATTTCATTTTAGAACTTTTGCTGTTAATCATTAACTTCGTTTTAAAAAGGAACATTATTCATAAATTACAATTTAAATAGTGTTATTTGCATGTTTATGTATCTTAACAAAATTTTTCAAGCTATTTGGGTTTTTTATATTTTATTTATGTATGTTTGTCATTGTTTTTTGAGTGTATATGTGTTTGTTGTTATTCAGGGTTTCCTTTTTGTATTTCAAATCTGTCATGACTATATTCTTAATGATCTACGTTTCAGCATGTTCATCAGGAAAATTTGGTAAGGATTGCTTGCTGACATGTATTTCTAATTACTACGGGGTCCAGTGCAAACAGAAATATAACTGTACAGATCATAAGAGATGTGACCCAGTTCATGGCTGTGTTTGTAATACAGGATTTACTGGCTTAAACTGCTCAAATGGTATGTTTTTAATTGTCATCCGTGATTTATATTTACTTGCCATGCATAGCTATATCAACGATAAGCAGTTCAGAATGGAAGTAGCTTAGTGTATTTTCCGTAATGAGATATTTATGTACCAATCCAGTAAAATAACAAAAATATCAAATTTAGAGGAAAATTTTAAACGAAGGCGCACTAAGCAATTGACAAAGTCCAAAGATCAAACACATTAAACAAATGGATAACAACTGTCATATTCCTTACTTGGTACAGGGATTTTCTAATGTAGAAAATGATGGATTTAACCTGATTTAATAATTCACCTAATCAGAAATCATCGTGCATTATCACCACATCAAAATCTGTAAACGACATGTTTGTTATAGTTAATGCATATATGGCTTGCCTTTTGATAATTTGTATTTTGACAACTAAACTCGTTATGTCTTCTTACTGGAAGCAAGTCATTTCGTACCTTGAACATTTCGTACCTCTGCCATTTCGTACCAACATTTGCCATTTGGTACCCAACATTTACATTTTTGTACCCATGATAAAATCAATTTCGTACTCTATGGACCAAACGCATCTACCATTTCGTACCTCATGGACTTATTACGTATCATATTTTTTAAAAAGTTTTTCATGATTTTAATGTTTGTTCTAAAATATAACAATAATAGAATTATGCATCTAGACGTAGACATTTTATAAACACCAATGATTGGTTTGATTAATCCGCACTAGGAAACTTTAATAGTTATAAATTAAGGCCGTGTTCACATTGACCTAAACTCGGTGTTGTGTAAGTGTAACTCACACGTAAACTAAACAAAATTACGTTCCCATTGATAAAACTCAATGTTTACATGTAGTGTAAATCATGTTTTGTCTACATGCAGTAGATACTCAATGTAGATCTTGTGTAGATTAAGTGTACACACAACTAGGCATTTAAAACATTAGTTTGACCGTGCATATTTAAGGAAGAAACGATTTTTGAATTAAATTGATATTCTTTTTACAGAAATATTTGTCTAAACTTGATATATTTATTTGTTTTGTTTAGAAATAAAATTTAACGTAGCTTTGTTAAGCCCTTATCAAGACTCAAAGAAGCATCATTGCCGAACACATAATTCATTTTAAAATTAAGGTCTTTCCGAATCGACCTGACTTACACAGAAATATTTGCCACTGGTCTTTACTCAAACAACGATTCACTCATAAATACATTACTTAAAAAGTGTGAGGCAAATGTATTGTTTGTCTTGTATCTCGGATCCTTGAAATTAACTTTTAAAAAGTAAAAAAAAAAAACATTACCCCCCTCCCTTTGCCAAATACTTCTCGGAGAAGAAATACCATTTGAACAAACAGAAAAGATAGAAATATAGTGATCCCTAATATATCAATCCTTCTTCGTCTGTAAGCACACTGTTGCAGCCTACGTTTTCTAATGCTTAATCGAGACATCTTTAGTATCTTATAACTACTGCAAATCATCAAAATGGCTTTCATAAAGAAGCAACCACTTAACTTCAAAAATAAGGGGGGGGGGGTATTTTGTTTATTTATCTGAGTCAGAATTTTTTCCGCGCAAACGTTTTATTCCGTTAATTTTCGATGCTGGTAATCAATTTTTTTTCTTCAACATTTAAAACTATAATGTATGGGGAAACTCTCGATTCATAATATTTTTTATAATCGGTAGAAACAGTTTTCTTTATCCAACTGGGGTTCGTAATATTTCCATTCCCCTATTTAGAGTCAAATGGTCGTTCCCTTACTGCTAGAAAAGTTGTCCGAAAACGTTTCATTCGATTCTACGTTATGAACATTTAAATGACATAGAGTTTACAAATGTGAACAAATCTTATGTACAGGTAATTAAACAAGGTGTATAGATGTGAACAAATTTAATGTGAAACCAATGTCCAGTCCATTAAACTAATTGTAAACAAGTTTACTGTACACGGAGTTTGGTGTGAACACGGCCTTAGCTTCATACTACACAATACAGTTGTTAAGATGATTTGATTTTGCGGGTTGCAAATTGGGATTAAAACGTCGTATATACCTCTGCAGTTTCTTGAATTTATAATGACATCTCTGTGTTGTTATCCATCTCAAAACTCGACACATTTGTATTTTGTCATATACATTATTATTTGTATCGCCAAATTTCGATTTATTTTTTGTCTTGTACTGTCTGCTCATCTGAAGTGAATCAACGTTATATCAATAATAGCTTTGCAGATTCGTTTGTATTATACTTGTTTATGTCAATATATTCATATTCGCGATACATTATTCTAATTGAAGCATGTCCAGCTGGAACATACGGTGTAAACTGCAAAGAGGAATGTTTCTGTGCACAGGGTGCTGAGTGTGATCCTGTAACTGGAGACTGCTTATGTACTGCTGGCTGGTATTGGAATCTCTGCACAAAGGGTAAATAATCATTTGCTCTGTTTCCATTTTTTGAAAATATTTATTCATTGAAATACATGCTTATTGACTTACTTGTCAACGTTCAACATTGACATAAGGATGTTTGCTTGTCATGTTTTGGGATTTTTGTCAGATTTTCAGAATCCGCTGTTTTTATCCATTTCAATGCCTTAAAAAATTGCCCATTGACCTCCATTTTTCCTTTTATAAATCTTTTATATGTATAATTATAAGCCATCTGTAAAAGTCTTATAAAATCTTTGTTATTTTTTAATAGTTTTTGAGAACTTTAACTTGTCAATGATAAAGCTATGCAAAAACAAGAGAGAACATTTTCCCGCCAAAATTTCAATGGCTAACATCTCGTTATTTTGAAACTGAGTAGCGAACTTCCTTAAGTATAGAAAACAGTGTATAATTTTGTATTTGTTTTAATTAGCTTTAAACTACTTTTAAGTATATACGAGTACTGCCATATCAACCCGTTATGAAGTTTTTTTTTGTGTAGATTCTTTCTGTGCTTTGATTGAATTTTTTTATTTTAAAAGAATAGTTCGTTAATAGACTTTTGAATTAATCAAACAAACGGTGTATCAATTTAATACAACAATATACGTCAATATATCTTGCAGAATGTCCTGTGGGAACATTTGGAATCAATTGCAGTGGAATTTGTAACTGCCCAGATAGTGAGACGTGTGCCACTGTAACGGGAAATTGCAATACACCTAAAGGTATATTGATATTTTTATGCCTTTCCAAGTGTCTTCAAATGTAAACTTTGGGGATATTTCTAGAGGTTTTACCTAAAATAATAGAACATGTAAATTTTACTAAGGAGGGGAATATGAGTGGTAACAGGCAAAGCGTTTATGGTAGTGAGTAGTTTACAAGTATTGATAATAGACCAAAATCAGCAAGGTAAACTGGGGATGTACGTAGATGCACAGTTACATACACCAAAGAAATATTTACGATGTACTCAGGTGCCTTAGGAAATTCAGTATATGTGGTGTCTATATCACAAGATTTTAATAGTAGAAGACAATATAAAATCTGCAAACTCAAACAGCATAACATCCATACTTACGACCTGGCCGTCTTGAATCAAGCAGAACACGTTTTAAAGTGTTGTATAACATATTTTGACCTTTGTTTCGTAAAATACCTGATTGAATCTATCAGTGATTGAAGTTGTTAGTTTTATGTTTGTGACTTACGGATATCATTCTGATTGCTTCATTTGTCACTATCTAAAAAGATAGCTTTTGACATTGTCAGGAAATTCAGTTAGAATTGTGTTATCGATCAATAACAAAATGAAATGTACCTTGTAAAAGTAAGGTCTTCTTTCTGATGAGTAACAACAAGAACATAAACCAGACTAGTTAGATATTAATAAGCAGTATAATAACTCACTTGATAATCAATTCAATAGATAATTACAGCTTATTCATAATCAGGAATAGACCCCATTTTCATTAAATCACTTACATAAAAGGTCCAAATATGTAAAAAAAAAAAAAAGACACATGCACATCACAATTTCACAACACAAAAAAAAATCTAAATATTTACGAGATCCTATTGATATAATGAGCGCTTCATCTATCGTAAGAAAATTTGAAGCTAGAGCCATTTTAAATGCGAAGTAGTTTTTATCATTACACAAGAGTATACATGAAATAATGATTTTTCATTTGGGGTAAATTTAAAGGGGATTGTCATTTTTTTTACTCTAACGCTGATAAACAATCACATGCAAGAGAAACGCTTTGTCTAACAGACATCTCTTTTGTAATCATATTGCTCTTTGGAAGCTGAATATAATTCGTTTCAGATGAAAAAGAAGACCTGAATTCAGAAAAAGACACTGATGAATTGAGTAGAGTTATGGTTTACATTATGATGGCTGCTGCTCTTATTGGTATGGTCTGTGTTGTAACAATGATCGTGATAGAAAAAGAAACAGTATGTCGTTGAGTACAAAAACCAAAGAAGGACACTTCAAAGCCAAAGTTGAAACGCCAATTAGCAAAACGGAGGCGGATGCGATCGTCAGTCCAGACACAAGACGCTCAAACTGGATCGTTTATTATAGATTTCAGAATTTTCAGTGTTTCCATCTCCAATGGCAGAAGATGTTTATTGTGAAATTGAAGACATCAGCACACTAGAACCGAATCGTTACTAATGTCTACATACATATAATGACGTCAAAAATTCAACTGTTGCTTTGTATCCGGGTAATAGTTGCCTCAACAGCACTCATATTACATTTTCTCATTTTTATAAATCAACGAATGAATAATACACAAAATCTGTTTCAAAACGTTTATCAATTGCTGATGTCTTAAATCGAAAAAAATGTTGTTAATATTAAAAGTATTGGATTTCATCCAGGCATTAGACTGGAATAAATTGCGGTCGTATGCAGTTTAAATGACTATGCCTCAAATTGTTGATCAAGTTAGTAGTGTTTTATTGCTAGCAAGTCTGCAACCGTTTGTTCATTAGGTCTTTCCACTTTTCCGTGGAAAGACCTATTGAATTTGTTCTGATTATTATTATTATTAATTTTTTTTTTTTTTCTTCCGCCTAATTTTTTTCTACTTTTTGATATTACTCATTAACCATACATATTTAAGACCTATGGTCTTTTGATTCGATGTCCTTAGTTTGTGACTTTGAAATTGAGGTCAAGGTCAAAGGTTGATAGGACGTTCTAGATTTTGGCCTTTGCTTTAAATTCATATTTGAACACTATAAAGACATAGGAACTGACATTTTCGACTATTTTAATATTTTAATGTCAAAATAGATGTCAACTGGTGGAAAGACCTTCAATTGTTCTCTGAACAATTGGTTTTTAATTCTATATAGTTTCTTTAAATTTTCGTTTAGCGAATGAAGTGACTTAGATATCTTGTCGGCAGTTACTTTTAAATTTAACCACCCATTTTTATTGTTTTAAGGTTATCACAATCAGTACATCAGAATGAATGAAAAAAGGTGAAAAATTGTAGTGTACAGGAATGTTTGAAGTATAACCAAAGTGTGGTATTATTTGTAAATATTTTTAAATACAATTTTTGAACATGATGATAACATTCATTGGGTCTTATGTTAAAACAATGGAAATATAATCAAGTACTTTTTTTAAAATTTTACATGCAAGAATCAATGGTTCTAACTAGACAGTAAGCGTGAAATTTTCTATCTTCTTGTCTGTAACTAGGGAAGCAGACATTTTGAATTGCGGAATGTATTGACATGGAATTTCTACAATAATAATATAATAAACTCACATGTTGCACCTAGAAATCTTCTTTTTATCAATTCAATTTCATTCTTAAGTGGCCAAGAAGCTAGAAAACGCCCACTGTTTACGTTAGACGATAGAAGCATACATATGACGTCACCTAGTTTAGTGTCCAAAGAAGATAACATCTTTTTGTGGAATTTTCTGAAATGAAAATTTTACTCTGAAAGAAAGATTTTGAAATTGTATTATGAACTTGTTTTGCACAAGTATAGATATACCTGTATTGTATTTGAAGCTTTGTGGACGTCCATCGGTAGTTTTACTGTCGCAAATACCCGTTTACCTGTCTCCACTACGTGTCTCTAGGTAAACTAAATTTGCGACATTAAACTACAGATTGACATCCAAAAAGCTTCAAATATAATACAGTTATGATTTAAATGAAAAAGCTTGTTTTTAAACAGAGGAGTAAAATCCTTAAAGAGAGAAAAAGCAATTGCAAATCTAAATGATTTCTGCATTACATACTAAGCTAAGGTTATATGAAGCTATAATAATTTATTATTGGAACAGCAGTTTTTTAAATCCTAGTGTCTCGCAAGTATGGTCAAATGAAATCCTGGTACCTATATGCAGATTTGGTGATGTTAACGATGCATACACACTTTCTTGGTATTATAATTGTCAGAAAAGTATGTTATTGATTTACATCCATTTTGAAAAGAAAACTTAAAACGATACTTATCGGATGCACTGTTTTGTTTTAACATGATTGTGATGGTTAGATATTTTATGCTGTTAACTAATATTCTTTTTTGTTAAATACATCTAATACCATAAACTTTTTTTTTAATTTACTGTTAGTTATTTTTTATTGTACACAATTATAAAACTAGGTAATAAAGGGACACTTTTAAAAAATCCTATGTTTTCTTATAAGCCTGGTACCTTTGATAACTATTTAAACCACTTGGTCGATACCACTGCTGGTGGACGTTTCGTCCAAAAGAGTTTCACCAGCCCAGTAGTCAGCATTTCGGTGTTGACATGAATATCAATTATACTGTCATTTTTATAAGTTTACTGATTAAAAAAGTATGAATTTATTCGAAATACATATACTAAGGAATTTCTTATCCCAGGCATAGAGTACCTTAGCAGTATTTGACACATTTTTATCATGAAATTTTCGGTCCTGAATGCATTTCAATTTTATGATTGTTAAGCGTTCTAACTATTTTGATTTGAGCGTCAACGATGAGTTCTTTGTAGACGAAACGCGGGTCTGACGTATGTAATTATAAGCTTTGATAACTAATTATACTATAAATTTATGTTGAGCAATGTTATATTGTATATTACATTAAATGCACAGAATTACTTTTGTCACAACCTTGATTTGGTGAAAGTGGTAGTGTCTTCTACTCTTTGATTTTGAAGAATGTACAAGATATGAAAACTGTATATCCGTACACATGGATGTCCTTGTTTGCTGTTTCATACTTTTGTGTAGTTTATTTATCATTATTACGACTGTTTAGGCGTGGTAAAACCCTTCAAAGCTTAAACATAACATGTATACAAAACAGTGATACATTGTATTGAATGTTCCGAAAACAACTTACGAATTTCGGTCATTCATAGGCAATTGAATGAGAAGGAAGAGGAAGTGTGTTCTAATTTTATTTTATTTATAAATGTACCATGTGACTTGTTTATGTTGCTGATAACACCATCACGACATCAACATTTCATTTCAAAGATATCGAATTACCTTGATTATCTTTCAAGAAAATATGTTCTAATCAACATATTTGACCTCTCACAAATAAACAAAAACTTGAGAAAGTAAGCACCTGAATGAGGTATTACAAAAGTTTTGAGGATTGAAAAAAATTAACTTAGGTAAAAATGTTAGATGGTGCAAAACCCTTTTCTTGTCAAAGCTGTGTTTTCTGCTATGTATTTTTCTTGGATGATAATCGTTCTTTTTTTAAAAATGAAAGGACAACGTAGAAATTTATATATTTTTATCGGTCAAAAGCGAAAACAAATAAATAATCATTATAATACAATAACATTGTGTGTAGTGTTTACATTTCATTCAATTAAATGTTTCCTTTTCATTGCTTTTTGTTTTCTTTAATTATTATTTTTAAAATTGCAGAATGCCACCTTGGGTATTATGACTGCAATTTGGATTATAATTGCCCAAAAACGTGTATATGCAACAATGAAGCAGTATGCAACAAAATATCCGGCACATGTGACTGTAACGACAACACTTCATGCATTAACATCAGAAAAATAACATTCCCGAACAACACTACAGCAAATTCTATTAACAGGTATTATAATTATGATTTTGAATTTTGATCTTAATTACAAATTGCACAAAAGTATGATTTAAAATTCTTATTAGCTAATTTGCACTTGATAAATCGATAAATCTATCAATCAACAGACTTACGAGATTGTTTCGAAATTTAGAAATACTAAGGCTTTTCTACCTCAGGCATAGATTACCTTAGCTGAATTTGGCAAATTTTTCGGAATTTTGGTCCTCAATGCTCTTCAGCTTCGTACTTTATTTGGCCTTTTTAACCTTTTTTGGATTTGAGCGACACTGATGAGTCTTTTGTAGACGAAACGCGCGTCTGGTGTATATACAAAATTTATTCCTGGTATCTATGATGAGTTTATTGACTCAGAGTGTAACTAAAAGCCTTCAAACAGTAGCTTTTGCATCCTTACTGGCTGACCTTTCTCTTTTTAACATGCCCAACAAGTAAAGAAATATCAAGTCAGGATTGTGGCATTTCTAATCAAAAGAATTCGTTTCTAAGTATGTTAGCATTTATTTTTTTACACGTCATACATTTGTAATTCCGGTTGTGTCTTTGTTTTCCTCTTATAGTTGATGTGTTAATTTTAGTGTTTAACGCGGGTTTGCTTCCTCTCAATCGATTTACACTCGATTTATAACTTTGAACACTGGTATACTAATGTTGCCTTTATTTGTATCAAGTTCACTTTATTTTTTATAAAAATCTTAATTTCCAAACGAAACCGATCTTAAAATGATGAAAGCAGTTAGATATTTGATAGTTCACGGAAGATACTGTTGGTGACTTATATTTCAATATCTTCGTCTGCTTATTGTTCAAATTGTGTGATGGGTTTGTGTCTTAGTTTGTTCTAGTGACTGCATACCTGTTTGAACTTTAATTTGCATCCATTTTAAGTATACCTCAAAGACAATACTGTGACCAATAATGGTTTACTTTTACAAATTGTGACTTGGATGAAGATTTGTCTCATTGACACTTATACAGCATCTTTTTATATCTTTTTAGTATATATATATATAGCTACATGAAATATTGTAACCCGTTATTTCTATGTGTAGTGAAACTAGACTGGTGTTTAAGGGGGTTCGCGGGTCTAAATCATTTATATAGGATTTCTCTATATTTTTCTATAAATGAACTTTATCTTATAGTTAATAGAAAAATAAAATAAAAAAGTGGGGTAACCGTTCATTTGCGCTCACAATCTGCCTTCAAAAGAAGCATACATTTTTGTAAAGGTGGGTTTTTTCTGTTGAAGTAATAGGAGAAATAAAGGTAATATCGAAATAAAAAAAAAGAAATTTATTACAGAAATCGCTAAAATTTTACAATAATTTAGTTTAAGTACAGCTTATATGGAAATTATTTTAAAAAAGATAGGTCACCGATGAGTTGAAAAAGAAATTTCAATTTTAGAGCCAAAAAATGGCATTTTTCCACCAAAGGGAGATAATTTGGAACTTTTTCAATGATGTTTACATTTTGAAAGTCTTCTGGGGCCAACGAGAATTGATTGTTTTGAATGATTTTTGTACCATACGATAAAGTAACAACTACAAAAGGAAATAAATAAAATTTGTAATGAAAAACAAATGTTTGATTTTTTTCTGAAATTTTTATACCCTCGAGCCTCCTTAAATTTATAAAACATGAACCAAGTTTAATGTATACCAAAAACAAATCAACGGGTACCTAGGAAGATACCATTTACAATGATTTATAACCTGTTGTAGTTGATCTGATTCAATCCGGTTTTTAAGAAAGGAAATTCATCTCAAAACCGAAAGGAAATGGTCTTTTATGATAACAACTCATTTATCCTAACGGAAATACAAACATTTTTTTTACTCAGACTATTACTTCCCATTTGACACAAACCCATTTGTTGAAAGGAATTTGTATTGCTGTTATATATTAACAGGAATTTATTAGTTCTGGTGGTTACTGTCGCTGTTTCATTAATTTGTGTACTTTTGCTGGCTTTAACATATCTGCCTCTTAGGAGGTACTTGAAGCAAAGACGCAATCGGAGCAGTCAAAATAACGTTAACGAAACAGACAGTGTCAAAGGACCTTACAATGAAAGTTATTATTACATTGAAATACGTGATGATCAATTGGATAATATAAGGAGTTCTCGTTTGATAGAAAATGACAATCCTCAGAATAGATTTCATCTAACCACAAATGGAGAGCACGAATATCAGAACAATGCACAAGTATTGTCAAACATCGTCATGTTTGAAGAACAACGTCCTAATTCGTACTGTTCTTTACTACATATAGACGATGATTATCTAAACCCATACTGTGCATTAAGGTTTGAAAGACGTGTGCATAGCTGTATATTTTGAAATTGCATCATACGTATTTTTTCTATTTACTGTTAATGATCTGCTTTGATGAATTGATTAAAAGATGTATACTTATATATCATTTTGTTCAGATATGTAAGAAAACAATGAAATATTAAACTTTATAAGGTGACTAAATATATAGAAACTAAAAATTAAAAGGTCTCTGTCAATGGGAAAAGATGAAATAGTAAAACATGCTCAACTACCTTCTGATAGGAGAACAACTAATGTTAGTCTGACATTATTTAAATATTAAAGCAAACAAACCGAAAAAATCCTTTGACGAGGTGATCAAACTAGGACGAAGAGAAATTGGTTTTCCCAGTAAATTGATTTCAAACAAATGTGCACACTGTCGTTACATTTGCCATTTGGGGGGCTTTTATAACTTTCTATGCGGTGTGGGCTTTGATCATTGTGGAAGGTCGTATGATTTCCTATATGTTTCTATGTGATTTAGTCTCATGTTGAGTGTTGTCTCCTTGGCAATCATACCACATCTTCTTTTACTTTTTTCACTAAAGAATAATAATTCAAAAGAAAATAATTCAAACACCTTTTGACAGCAAGGACTTCTGTCATGAGTAGCTGACCAACTGAAAAAAGTGGTCACTTCAAATGGCAAATGCATACAATCATTTAAGAAACATTGAATCAAAGATTGGATGTAAATTTGCCTAAATACCTGATGTTAAGGCAGTTAATAATTATATTTGTATACTAGAATATGAATTTATAGATTCAAAATAAATGGTATGAACTATTTTTACTGTTTTTTTTTTTTTACATTTTTATTTTCATAATTTGTCATGTTGTGTGTGTTCTTCATTTCTGTTTGTCGTTGTCACATGTACATAACATGTACATTTCATAATACATATTTGAATTGTTTTACACCATTACTTTGCCAAAACACACGCCTACTTGTAGATACAATGAAAAACACACATTTAGTTAGTGGATTGGTATTATTTGGAAAAGTACTAATACTAACCAATATAAAATGTACATTTGTAATATAATCAATTATTAGTACAATCTTTAAGTGTTATCCATCCAGAAAAGCTACTCTATACCCTTTTCATCCTCCCATCTACTTTTTTTATTTATTAAATGTCAGTTCATGTATTACTAGATTTAATTCATTTGTACACTTGACTGGGCAGGGTTAAACCGGTCGCTCATCATTTTCTACGTGACCTAATTAAATTAAATGTGTAAGTCCCATTGTGTTTGCATTACAACCAGAATAAAAAAAACGTCTCTCTTACAGACTGTTTACCTACACTTATAATAAAGGCTCAATCGAAATTCCAGAGAGATACAAATGGTAAACGTTTAATTTATATGAACTTATGATCTCATATACTTATAATATGTCTTTTCTAGTTAAACATAGTAGGATATCATTTTTGGAACATGTGCCTTCGATGAATGTAAATGCAGATAATCGCTTTAGAAATGTTGTTATTTTTTTTTATTCTATCACTGGTTTGCAACCGGTACTAGTCGACTGTTGTACCCATCGGTACCATCAGCTCAGCAGTCTGTTAATCGAAACCGACATTATTTAAATCATGTTTTACTTTCTAAAACAGAGGTTATGTTTTTTCGCCGAATCTATAATATCAAGTTCATTCGAATAACTGAGATAATACAAGCACTCATTGATTTCGGTTGTTTTCAGCGACATGATATGGTCAAACTAAGATGTGTTACAATATCTACGAGCAGCTTAAAAGATTTGCTGTCGATTAGGGATTACATTATTTTTAAGACATGTTCCGTTTACGTTGCATTATTGTCTATGGATCTGCATTGTTTGTCAGAATGTGCTAGTTGTGGAGACGTAAAACAATAAGTGAAGTGTGTAACTGCATTTCCTTGAATTGTATAAACGACGCTCATAGAAAAAAGAGTACAATTCAATTTCCCGTTAGGCTAGCTATCTAGGTAAAACTTGTCTTGATGAATTGGGAATATATTTATTTCAGGTTTAAAGAATCCAAATCAGACAAAATGATATACTCAAAGCCTTCGTTGTATATCAATGAACTCACAAAAGGATATACATAAAATCTTCATTGTATATCAATGAATTCAAAAATGATGTACTCAAAACCTTCAGTGTATATCAAAGAACTCACAAAATGATATTAGTAAGGTCGTCAATGTATATCTATGAACTCACACAATGGTATACTCAAAACCATCGATGTACATCAATGAACTCATAAAATTATATACTTTAAGCCTTCAAAGTATACCAATAAACTCGCAAAATCACAAAATCTTTATTTTATATTTTACTGTTAATTTATTTGTTCTTGTTCGACTATATATATAGCTAGTGGTATACCTTCTATATACATTTCATGCATATTCATCAAGAGTTAATCGAGATGTCATGCTATGCAAAGAGTAAAAAAAGGCAACACTAGTATACCGCTGTTCAAAACTCATAAATCCATGGATAAAAAACAAAATCGGGGTAACAAACTAAAACTGAGGGAAACGCATTAAATATAAGAGGAGAAAAACGACACAACATTAAAATGTAACACACACACACACACAAACAGAAACGGACTAAGCATTAGACAAAATCCTATGAGAATAACAAATATAACATCAAAACCAAATACATGAATTTGGGATAGATAAGTAACGTGAAATGTCTTATAGTAATGCGAATTCACACTCAAAAATAAGGGAGAACAAGCGACACAACAGAAACACAACGTTAAAATATAACACACACAAAAACGAACTATAATATATTAATGGCCGTATTCCTGACTTGGTACAGGACATTTTTTAAAGGAAAAAATGGAGGGTTGAACCTGGTTTTGTGGCATGCCAAACCTCCTTCTTTCATGGTCTTGTGAAATGTAACATCAAAATGACAATACAACATTACATGACTACAATATAAATAAATTGGAGAACACAATTGACAAAGAAACACATGAATAATAGCTATCAAAAGGCAACAAGTTTAAAAATTTTAATACGCCAGAAGTGCTGTATTATTAAATTTCAATCATTAGGAAACTATTTGATACTAAAGAAAATTAGTTAGGAACATTCAGACTGAATTTTATCTCTAACTAAAATGGATATAGCTTTGTGTATTCTTTTTAATGCCGTTTGTATTATATTACTGAAGTATCAGTAAACTCAGTGTTAAGTGTCAATTTTTGCAAAATATGTTATTTATGCACACATAGAACTTGTCCAGTTATCATTCAATCTGAATTTTATTTCGTTTGTCTACTATTGCTACAAAATGGACAGTTGTGTGATGTCTAATAATGCAATAGAGTGTATGTAATAACAATGACGTATTTGGGCTTTTGTTAAAAAATGATCTAATGATGCTATGAACGACATTTCTCCATTATAATCATAATGGCTTATTGTTTCAACTAGATTTATATACCACAAATGACAGGAACAACATTCGTACAAACACCTAAATCAGTCACACTTGTGTCATAGAAAAACAACATCAGTTCTCACTTGAACAGCATGGACTTTGATCACTTTATATTACATTAAAGGATATGGGTAATGTATTATGTTAGTACGTCCTTTATCACACACAAATCATCATATTATTTGGTCATGGTATAGAGTACTAATATAACCAGTAACACTAAATGGTGTCAACATGTACTTTTGGCATATACTTAAGGCAAATATTGTAATTTTAAGTCCAGTGGCGGAGTACAGTATAAAAATAAGATGTAGCATTTTTTACAAGAAGAAAACTCTCCACAAAAGAATAAATGACACAGTAATTAACAACTAAAAGTCATCATACGGCCTTCAATAATGAGCAAAGTCCATATCGCATAGTCAGCTATTAAAGGCCTCAAATATCAAATGTAAAACAATTTAAACGAGAAAACTAACGGAGAAATTCATGTACAAAACAAACCCCGAAAAACAAATATGTAACACATTATCAAACGATAACCCAGGAATTACAGGCTCCTGACTTGGGACATCACATATATACAAAGTGTGACGGGATGACAATACAATGCATGTTATAAGTTATATATCCTGGCTAATATATTTCATGATTGAAATCTGCAACAATAAGTTCTACTTCTACCACCATCACTGCTGACACATCTAAAACTAATTATGATATGTTGAATTTAAATATTTGGAATATATCCTTCATTTATCATCCATTTAACTGTTTAGAAATTTTCAACTTATGGAATTTAGAGATTGACATTGTCCGCTGGTGAGATATACTCTTTATTCAAAACCGATGAATAATAATGTAGGTTTAAAATGTTCAGTTACAAGGTTTACTGGATTCTCATTTATAACTTTATTCACATTTTACCTCGAATATGATAAAATTGTTCCAAGAAACATCGACTGCAATCTCACGAGAATATTATAATTATGCACCCTACCCTAAACTAGGAATCTATTTTCTTTATTTTAGAAATAGAAAAAAGTTAACATTTATTTTGATGACAGAATGGTCAAAACTTAGATAAATACACCATTTCTATTGATTTGTTCACATATTTGTTTTATTAAGTTAAAAAAAAGACTTTTTTATATAAATTAGGCCGTTAGTTTTCTCCTTTGAATTGTTTTACATTGTCATATTTTGGCCTTTTATAGCTTACTATGCGGTATGGGCTTTGCTCAGTATTGAAGGCCGTACGATGACCTATAGTTGTTAATGTCTGTGTCATTTTGCTCTCTTGTGGACAGCAGTCTGATTGGCAATCATACCACATCTTCTTTTTTGTATTTAATAAAAAACAAAATGATTTCATCAAATGAAACGGAAACAAACAGGATTGTTCTTTTTTTTTTACAATGCAAAAATACAACGAGGAAATTATTATTGAAGTAAATCGTCACATATATCGTCATTGAGCCGTACTAATAGTTGAGTGTTTCTATTGAATTGATATTAGGATAAGCAAACAACAACAATGAAGAAACGTTCCAGATTTATTGCTAAATGCATAGGGCTTCTTGCTTATGTCTTTGTTGAGACAATCAGGTGCACAACAATGAAGAGAACAGATCCAAATGTGTGTCCAAGAATAGTAAAGTAGTTACTATATAAAGAATACAAGTGGGTAGTATTTAAATACATTTTCAATTAATATCAAATAGATCGCCTCTGCTCAAAAAAATAACGCATGGCTGATTTTGTCAAGGGAACATATAAATATACCTAATTTAGTGGAAATGAATAATCTTCATTAGGATATATTTTCACACACAATTAAAAAAATCGAAACTTGTACAAAACTATTATAAAGACTTTCATCCTTTTATAGAACGAAAATTAAAAAAAAAGTTGCTGGTACTATTGTGATCAAACGTTACCATATACATTCAAAAGACGTATTTCATATGTAAAAAACATACACATCACAATTTCAGCATACAATTCTTCACATCTAACACATGTACAACATTTGCATATTCCTGGCGCGGTATTGTTCATTTATGAGAAACTTGAAATTAATTATACATTGTTACCAGCGCATTCTGTAGTTTTTTGGTTAAAATAAAATAATAAAAAAAGTAATAACCTTGTTACTTTTTTCTCATTATGCTATTTTTTGTATTCCAATCAGTCTAACGGGAACCCAAGTAAAGCTCATATTTGACTGTTGTCCTGATTTCTCTTACCAGAATGGAAAATGTCAAGGTATATTTGTTTTGAAGAATAATCATGATAGTAAACCGTGATGTTTATTTTTCTATTGCTTGTTCCAATTTTTAAAATCTTTTATGTTGAGCTAATCAAATTTGAGATACCGTATAAACTAAAGAAAAAAAAAGAAAAATCTGACAATCTTTTTTTCCTGTCTGACCGTAGCATTATCTTATAAATTTAAAAGAATTTCATTGTAGAACTTTTGCTGTTAATCATTAACTTCGATTTTAAAAAGGAACAATTTCATTAATCACAATTTAAATAGTGTTATTTGCATTTTTATGTATCTAAACAAAATGTTTCAAGCTAGTTGGGTTTTTTATATTTAATTGTGTAAAAAGTGGTAATGTGTTTGTCATTGTTTTTGTGTGTATATGTGTTTGTTGTTATTCAGGGTTTCCTTTTTATATTTCAAATTTGTCATGCCTATACTCTTAATGATCTACTTTCAGCATGTCTAGCAGGAAAATTTGGTAAGGATTGTTTGCAGCCATGTATTTCTAATTACCACGGGGTCCAGTGCAAACAGAAATGTAACTGTACAGTTAATAAGAGATGTGACCCAGTTCATGGCTGTGTTTGTAATACAGGATTTACCGGCTTAAACTGCTCAAATTGTATGCTTTTAATTGTCATCCGTGATTTATATTTACTTGCCATGCATAGCTATATCAACGATGCAGTTGAGAATGGAAATAGCTTAGTTGATTTTCCGAAATGAGACATTTATGTACCAATCCAGTAAAATATATTCTTTACTTGGTACAAGGATTTTCTAATGTAGAAAATGATGGATTAAACCTGATTAAATAATTCACCTAATCAGAAATCATTATTTTCCGTAATGAATGATTGATTGTTTGTTGCTTAACGTCCAGTGGCAAATATTTCATGCATATTGAGGACGAAAACAAGTTAACAAGAAATACAATATGTAGGTTGTTGTAATAGAGGCCATCTAGGATGATGGTCGGGGAAATTTGGACTGCCACTGGAAAATGAGGGTATATTGGATAGGGACAGAAATTTTGCCTTGCAACAGGCCACCTACGGACCCCTCAAAGAGTTGTTGCAAGGGTTCTTAACGTGCAAAGAGCGTGGCACTCTCTTTACACGAGGCATCGGATTTAACGTCCCCCTTCTGACCGGACGTGACTGCGAACTTGATACATCCCGCACAGCCAAACGGACGCCCCATTTCGGCAGGCGTTTTACTGCCGGTCGGGAGAAGACCAAGTGACCATATTTCTATACCCCAGTCACCCTTGGGATGATTTTCTGTAATGAGATATTTATGTAACAATCCAGTAAAATAACAAAAATATCAAATTTAGAGGAAATTTTTTAACGAAGGCTCACTTAGCAATTGACAAAATCTAAAGATCAAACACATTAAACAAATGGATAACAACTGTCATATTCCTTACTTGGTACAGTGATTTTCTAATGTAGAAAATGATAGATTAAACCTGAAATCATCATGCATTACCACCACATCAAAATCTTGAACGAAATGTTTGGTACAGCTAATGCATATATGGCCTGTCTTTTGATAATTTGTATTTTGACAACTAAAGTCGTTATGTTTTCTTACTGGAAGCAAGTCATTTCGTACCTCTGCCATTTCGTACCTCTGCCATTTCGTACCTCTGCCATTTCGTACCCACATTTGTTATTTCGTACCCAACATTTACATTTTCGTACCCACGATAATATCCATTTCGTACTCTATTGACCAAATGCATCTACCATTTCGTGCTTCATGGACTTATACATGTTAACCCCGGCATAGATTACCTTAGCCGTAGTTGGCACAACTTTTTGAATTTTGGATCCTTAATGCTCTTCAACTTTGTATTTGTTTGGTTTATAACTATTTTGATATGAGCGTCACTGATGAGTCTAATGTAGACGAAACGCGCGTCTGGCTTACTAAATTATAATCCTGGTACCTTTAATAACTATTAACTATTACGTATCATATTTGTTTAAAAGTTTTTCATGATTTTAATATTTGTTTTAAAATATAACAATAATAAAATTATGCATCTAGACGTAGACATTTTATAAACACCAATGATTGGTTTGATTAAGCCGCACTAGGAAACTTTAATAGTTATAAATTTAGCTTCATACTACACAATATAGTTGTTAAGATGATTTGATTTTGCGGGTTGCAAATTGGGATAAAAACGTCGTATATACCCCTGCAGTTTCTTGAATTGATAATAACTTCTCTGTGTTGTTATCCATCACAAAACTCGACACATTTGTATTTTGTCATATATGTTATTATTTGTATTTCGATTTATTTTTTGTCTTGTACTGTCTGCTCATTTGAAGTGAATCAACGTAATATCAATAATAATTTGGCAGATTCGTTTTTGTTATACTTGTTTATGTCAATATATTCATATTCGCGTTACATTATTCCAATTGAAGCATGTCCAGCTGGAACATATGGTGTAAACTGCAAAGAGGAATGTTTCTGCGCACACGGTGCTGAGTGTGATCCTGTAACTGGAGACTGCTTATGTACTGCAGGGTGGTATGGGAATCACTGCACAAAGGGTAAATAATCATTTGCTCTGCTTTCATTTTCTTGAATGTTTTTATTCATTGAATTACATGCTTATTGACTTACGGATCAACGTTTAACATTGACTTAAGTATGAAATACAGTGTACATTTTTTTTTTATTTTTTTTAATTAGATTTAAACTACTTTTAAGTATATACGAGTACTGCCATATTAACCCGTTATGAAGGGTTTTTTGTGTTGATTGTTTCTGTGCTTTGCTTGAATGTTTACTTTAAAAAAATAGTTCGTTAATAGACTTTTGAATTAATCAAACCAACTGTGTATCCATTTAATACAACGATATACGTCAATATATCTTGCAGAATGTCCCATGGGAACATTTGGAATCAATTGCAGTGGAATTTGTAACTGCCCAGATGGTGAGACGTGTGACACTGTAATGGGAAATTGCAATTCACCTAAAGGTATATTGATATATTTATGCCTTCCAAATGTCTTCAAATTAAATCTTTTGGGAATGTTTCTAGGGGTTTTACCTAAAATATAAGAAAATGTAAATATTACTAAGGAGGGAAATATGAGTAGTAACAGGCAAATTGCATATGGTAATGAATAGTTTACAAGTATTGATAATAAACTAAAATCAGCAAGGTAAAATGGGGATGTACCTAGGTGTTCCGTAATATTCACCAATAAAATATTTGAAATCACTCAGGTGACTTAGCACATGCAGTGTATGTTTTGTCTATATCACAGGACTATAACAGGGCAAGACAACTTACGACCTCGCCGTCTTGAATCAAGCAAAAACACGTTTTAAAGTATAGTTTTACACATTTTGACCTTTGTTCTGCATAATGCTTAATTGAAGTTGTGAGTTTTATGTTTGTGACTTACGGTTTTCGTTCCGTTCACTTCATTACTTACAAGTTAGAATTGTGTTATCAATCAATAACAAAATGAAATGTACCTTGTAAAAGTAAGGACTTCTTTCTGATGACAAATAACAAGAACATAAATCAGAATGGTTTAATTCTAGTAAGCAGTATACTAAAACACTTGGTTATCAATACAACAGACAATTAAGATTGAATTTGATCATCATCGGGAGACGGCACAATTTTTTCAATAAAACAATTAGATAAAAGGTGTAAACATGTAAAGGCGAATTGACACCTACACGTCTCCATTTCACCAACAACAAAAAAACGAAATATAAACAATTTTCTATTGATACAATGAGTAATACATCTATCGTAAGCAAATTTGAATTGAGAGCCTTTTGTAAATGCGAGGTAGTGTTTAGCATTACACGAGAATATACATAAATATTGATTTTTCTTTAGGGGTGATTCAAAGTGGATTGTCATTTAAAATTATTTTACTCTAACGCTGATATACAATCACATGCAAGTGAAACGGTTCGGCTTGAAGACATCTCTTTTGTAAACCTATTGATCGTTGGAAGCTGAATAAAATTAGTTATGTTTCAGATGAGATGGAAGACCTGAATTCAGAAAAAGACACTGATAAATCGAGTACAGTAATGGTTTACATCTTGATGGCTGCTGCTCTTATTGGTATGGTCTGTGTTGTAACAATGATCGTGAAAGTAAAAGAAACTGTATGTCGTCAAGTACAAAAACCAAAGAAGGACACTTCAAAACCAAAGTTGAAACGCCGGTTAGCAAAACGAAGGCGATCGTCAGTCCAGACACAAGACGCTCAAACTGGATCGTTTATTATAGATTCAGAATTTTCCATGTTTCCACCTCCAAGGGAAGAAGATGTTTATTGCGAAATTGGAGACATTAGCACACTAGAACCAAATCGTTATCAATGTCTACCTAAGAAAATGCTTGTACCGAGTCAGTAACATGACAGTTGTTGTCGATTCGTTTGATGTGTTTAAGCTTTTGATTTTGCCATTTCAATAGGGATTTTACGTTTAGAATTTTCCTCGGAGTTAATTTTTTTTTGTGATTTTACTTTTTTTTTCACAACATTTAGCAATGACGCTGTTGGTTATACTTCGAAAACTGTTTTGATTGCCCCTTAGAAAATTTCACCCATTTCATTTCACGATATTAGCAATATAAGTAGTTGATATATGGTTTATGAAACAGTTAAAGCCTTGGAAGAAATATAATAAATCGTAAAATGAATGACACTTAGATAAGTGTCCAAATATTTTGCTAATATGTACAGAAATATAAGTGTTGATTTCTTACTGGAATTATGATTTGAAGCCTTTTATCCAGTATGTATGTTTATCATTGATGAAGGCGGTACGGTAACATATAGTTGCCTATCAATGTTATTTTGTCACTGGTTGTTATCTTTTCCATTTTAAGATACCGCTTTTTTGTAGTCTTTTATGTATATATCAAATTTGTAAGATTACCTATTTCCTTAGAAGTCAATATAATACAGCAACAGACGCACATGTACCATGTTAACAATAAAAACTGCAAATGACAACACTTGTTAAAAAAAAAGAAATTACATCCTAACAATACATTTGAAATATATAATGTTGTTGGAATGACTATTTATACCAAACAACATTCAAAATAGCATTGATCGGTACAGAGTTTAATTGATATTACACACATTTTACTTATTGATATATATTCTGAGATTCTCAAAGTCAAAATGCAACCTTAAACAATCATTAAAAACGGGCAGCATTTGGTGTTAACAAACCAGGACATGTAATCAAATCAATAACTGAGGGTTGTAGATTCCTCAATTCAAATAATATATTTTTATCACTGCAAAGTTTCATAAATAACAAGTACGGGTTGTACCGATGTACTGAGCAACAAAGCTCATTTTAATTCTCCTTTTATAGTATTGGGTGTTGTAATACCCATGCAAAAATTAAAACATAATATCTAATACAAAACTTTGTGATATTGTACCGAATGTTCTTTGGGAAAAATCAAGCGGATTTCAGTCATTTACAGGCAATTAAATGTTAAAAAGAAGGATATGACTGTGTTCTTATTATATTAAACAAAGACGTTATTTGTAAACCACATTTAAATAAACGTTAATCGTTTGGGGCTGTTTATGTTGTTAATAGCACCTTCATGACGTCTGCATTTCATTTCAAACTCCTATAAACATGCTTCATGCTACATATTTGATATCACTAATTATTAAAAGCTAGAAGGTTAGAAAATCAATGAATTATTCTTAATACTAAAAAAAGGATTAAAATATTTCAACTTTGATAAAAAAGTTAGTTAACGCAAGTCCCTTCCCTTCTAGAATCTGTCTTTTTCGCCTATGTTTTATTCTTGGTTTGGATTCGTTCCTTTCTAGAAAAAAAAGTTTTGATGGATAGTTCTTCCTTTACTAATGTGAAATACAAAATGTAGAAGTTAACACATACACATCTAAATTTCTGTCTAATACCGGTAATCGCTGGAGTTAAATTAAAGGATATTACGTGTCACTTTATGCAAACCTATTCATAATACTTTTTAAGAATTCTATCTTTATACATTCATTTGTAAGACAATAAAAAACACTTGATTTATCTTTTGTTATTTCGAAATGTTTTATAACACCAGTAACTTTAACCCAGACTGTGAATATATATATTCATCGAAAGAACAAAGTCCATTTATCAAGTAATCATAAAACAAACCAAAATCAAATATTGCCGAAGTAACTAAAAGTCTCCTTTGGTCTTTAAGTATTTCTGTCTAAAATCTGCCAAAGTCTTTGAAGATTTTCATAAGTACCGGTATATGTAAATCTTGTTTCAAAACTTAACCGCAGAATGCAACATCGCTATTTCTTGCTTCATATCTAATTTGAGGATTATTGACAGACAGTGTACATCTACAAGTTATATTTGTTTAACCAACGTTCGGAGTTTAAACCAGTACGCTAATGGAGATTCGAGATAATTGAGAGTTCCATATAAGGTATATACTATTTTTAAACGGAAGGATATGTCAGTCACTAAATTTTGTATGATAATGTGTCTTTAAAAAGGGAATCGTTTATTGTTTTATTCAGTCGAATATTTAGTGTTGCATTTTTTTCTGCTTCTCGTTACCTTTAGTATGAATATATTTAGAAGAAAAACACATGCATACGTAAACACGTTCTCAAAACATAAACGTATAAGAAAGATAGTAAATGAGTTTTCTGTGTGAAATTTAGCAGTGGGTAATTTGTAAGGGTGTATTCTTTATAAAAAAATAAGAATCTGTTTTAGCACATCCGATTATTTTATTGCACAGTGTGTTATGCGATTTAAATGATAAGATCATTTATCTACGCCTTTTTTGTTTTTTTATGGCCTTATAAGATAGTCTCATAATTTGGTTGTGAGCTTATGACATTTTTCTAGAAGTTTCCTGTCTACAGTTTCCGTGGTTAATATATATTTAGTGACGATTCATTGTACTAAGATACAGAAATTTATTAGTATTTGTAGAAGATCTCTTGAATTGTAGGATTGACACCTTAATATAAATAAACAACAGGATACAACTTAGTGCACTTATAAATATTCCATTGGATTTCTTTGAAGTTAAGAAAAGAATTCCAGATAAAAAAAGACTATAAAATCTGGCAACACACGAATATGGTTATTCTCCAAAAAAGTCATCGAAATGTGTGCCACGTGACAACGGGTGTTGTTCTGCAGAAAAACGTGGTAAAAACGATGTCTTCGGAGAAACGTGAGAACAACTGGAGCCAAAATTTCGTCCCTATACCTTGTTACATTTAGGTAACCAACGATGATTTTGAGCTCGGTGCGTTCCTGGTAGGCAATTCCACCCCATACCATGATTTCGCCACCACCAAACCGATCTGTTTCCTGCAAGCACGCATCAGAAAATCGTTCGTTGCGTCTCCGGTAGACCCTGGCTCTGCCATCGCTAAATTTCAAGCTGAATTTAGATTCATCGGTAAAAAGAACCTGTCTCCATGTTTGCCTATTCCATCGAATCTGTACCCGTGTCTATGGAAGTCGCGCCATCCTGTGACGCTGCGTAAGGATAGGTCCCTTCAATGGACGACGAGCTCTAAGACCAACTTGACGCAAACGGTTACGAATTGTTTGAGCAGATGTTCTGTTGTTCTGTGTTCCGTGGGTTTGTCGTGCAGTTTGTGACGCGTTTACACATCGATTCCGGAGATGAATGATGCGGATGTGTCTTGTCTTGACGTAACGTCGTTTCGCGTGGCCTGCCACTACGGGGGCGATCATTTGTTGTACCAGTATCTTTAAGACGAGTCTTAAGCCTTGTAATAATCATTCTAGAGACATTAAAATGATTTGCAACCTGCACTTGAGTCATTCCTGCTGCCAACATCCCAATAGCCCGTTCTCTCTCATTTTGGCATAAACGGGGCATTGTTTTACGTGTAATTTTTTTATTTTTTAATGCGACCTTTTGTTAACAATCGTGTTCGACACAATAAATGACAAAAAGAACAACTCGATTCCAACTCTATACAGGTAAATTGTTGAAAACATGGTTATTTGTTTAAAATCAGAAAATGACGTCACGTCATTTCCGATATTTTATAAATGAGTAAATTTGATAGATAAATCATTCAGGTTACTAGTTTTAATCATGAAAATATTTAAAATCAATATGATATTTTCAAATTAAAAACCAATGTAACGTTTCTGTTTTTGCCTAGTATATATTTTTTTCTTAGTCGGAAATTTATTTGCGATCAATTTAATAAGTATTTCGACGCTATCAATCAAATTATTTTTTTAATATTTAACACTACAAGGTTTTGGGGATTTTGCATTCAGAACATTTTTTTGTCATCTGCACGACCAGATCAGAATATTTGTTTAAGAAAAAAAACATAGCCCCACCCCACTGTCATTCCATTACCAGATTATTTATCGTTTGAAACATATTGAATCAGTTTTTATGAATTAAAATGTTCTTATCTTAGTGAAACATTCGCCAATGGGCTCAATACATAATATTTCAAAAACTAGTCATTCTATCAATCTGTCACGTATACAATGTGTCCACTGCATTATTTTACATGATATGAATAATCGACATTCGTCATCAACAACTTATAAATTATGAACTTTTTCAAGGCCATTTCTGCCATTGATCCATGACCAGGGACACTGCAGTTATCTCACTGTAAAAGGGTTGTAATCATTAAAAATGGCGACTGATGAGATGAAAAGTAAATTTGAAGGAAAATGGAAACTTTACAAGAATGAGAATATTGATGCTTTCTTTTCTGATGTTGGTAAGTATCTAATGTAAACATAGCGGCTATTTTTAGAAAGCGGAACTCAATGGGAATGTTTACAAACAATGAACAGCTGATGCCGACGGTTAACTTGTTACTAGATTTAGGAAAAAACGATATTATGATCAAGCTAAATCCGATTTAATTCGTTATATATTTTGTTTAACATTATAATACATGAAATTCGCATGTATTAAATGTAAATACTTAACGTAATCTTTACTATAAAGTTTTAAGTAAGAAAAATTGACAACTGTTACATGTACATTTGTACACTATGATGAAATGTGATGGTCAGTTTGATATAGCACAGCAAGAGTCAGGGCATTGCTAATTTTCATACAATATATCTCTATTATAAAGATGTTTGCCAGTTAAAATATGCCAGCTCTTTATCGTGGGACGTTAAAAAAAGGGAAAAGGGCGGTGGGGGTGTATCTGCACGGAAGAACGCGAAATAATATTGTCATTTCACGATGAACAAACAATCAAAACATTATTGCACGTTGATCTTTTTTCCATCACCAGTGAATAACGAACTTTTTTCACGGCTTCTTGTGGATTAAATCTTTTCCGAGAACAACCTTATATATCAGCAAAAATCGTGGGATACACCAACTTGTGTATTTGCAGAAATCATTTTAAATGCACATACAATTAATTTTAAAATTTTGACAACTGCCATATCATACAGGATACAGCATGTACAAGGCAACCCTCGCGAAGGTTTTTTGAGTGATGAAGTTTTGTTCTTCTTTTATAATGCTTTGGTCAATTTTGTTTTTGTATACCTGGGATACATATTTTCTCTTTGTGGACGTTCCTTACATTTATGTACATACATTTCTGTTTTGATTTGCGGGTAGACCGGTCCCGCAATTAAGAACTGAGGTTCCATAAGGATATAAAAAGGAAATGCATGATAATTGTAACACATTAAAGTAATAATCATTTTGAGTACAACTAGTTGTATTGCTAGTTTTGGTTCATTCTAGCACAACCCGAAAGCTTTTAATATTATTTGTTCTTTACAATATAGGTGTAAATTTCCTTGTGAGAAAAATGATTGCTGCTGGCTCCCCAACCCAAACAATAACTATCAACGACGATTCTGTCAAAATAGATGTGGATGCTGGGTTTAGAAAAAGAGAGGATGTAGTTAAATTAAATGTGGAGGAAGACAAGACAACAGAAAATGGAGAACCAGGAAAGGTCTGTTTGATACAGTAATGCCGGCTCCGTATATTGACTAAATAAATACTAGTATCTAGAAATTTACAATTCGAGTTGGTAGCAACGTAATCTATCGAGGGCAATAAAGATTTGTTATTTTGCGAAATGAACTTTCTGTATCATGATCATTTGCAGCACTTACATAAGCTGCAGAACTGTAGCTCTTACCTATAGATCCTTGTGATGTTGTTAACTATTTGCGAACCAGTTGGCAAATAGTAAAAAAAAATAAAAACGTCATAAGAGCTACGGTTCTGTAGCTACGTTGTCAGTTTATTTTCGATTTATGAGTGTGACTATCCTTCTGGTATCTTTCGTCCCTCTTTTGCATAAGAAATGTATGATTGTCTAGTATCTCTCTTATTATATTTTAAAATTTTAGAACTGGTATTTGTTGTTTTTATAATGTCATGTTAGCTTGTAGCCGCTGTTTAACTCCCCCTTTTCAATCTGCTTCAGTGGAATAACAAAAGTACATTTAAATAAAGTATTATTTAAATCAGCACCGAAAATACCTAATCATTCAATCACAATTAAATGATTTGTTAATGATCAATAGTTGATTGCGTAATAAAGTGATCAAATACTCGATAATGCAGTCACAAGTTGTGAAATTAACAGAGCATCATATACCCGTAAGCTAAACCATGTATCAATGTTGAAAGGACAACGTAACTTTATATGTATCACTCGGTCAAATGTGTATTACTATAAAGTGCACAGTCATTAAAATTGTATGAATTTGAGGTAAAAGATAGAAAGAGTATTCAAAATTTGTTTTGTATTTCCTGATTATAATTGATAAATATGTTTAATTGGGACAGATCCAGCCATTTTGAAAAGAGGAGTTCAAACCCCTAGAAAACCATATGAAACGTTTACGTAATTAAACTAGAAAAAAAAAACATATAAAAAAGAGGCGTTCTAACACCCAGTACACCCCACTGGAAGGCAGTATTATTATAGTTGTATAGAACAATCATATAGAATAATAAGACACCTAATGTATGCACCTTTTATTTGGATTTGAAGTGTAGGATGCTCAATGCCGCCTATTCATTTCTGCTGTCTACAATAAATTACCAATTCCTTAATGTTATTTATCGTCATTCATTTGTACATTCGTTCTGAACATGCATGAACTATTTGCCACTGAACGTTAGGCAACCAACAACTAATCAATCATTATGGTGTATGTTGTATTTGTCAGATGATGGCGACTTATGAAGATGGCAAGATAAAATTCGTACAGACACCAAACGATCCTAAATCTACTGTTACGACGATGATCAGAGAGAGAGAAGGAGAGGAACTTGTTCTGGTAAGTACAGACACCAAACGATCCTGAATCTACTGTTACGAAGATGATCAGAGAGAGAGAGAGAAGACGAGGAACTTGTTCTGGTAAGTACAGACACCAAACGATCCTAAATCTACTGTTACGACGATGATCAGAGAGAGAGAAGGAGAGGAACTTGTTCTGGTAAGTACAGACACCAAACGATCCTGAATCTACTGTTACGAAGATGATCAGAGAGAGAGAGAGAAGACGAGGAACTTGTTCTGGTAAGTACAGACACCAAACGATCCTAAATCTACTGTTACGACGATGATCAGAGAGAGAGAAGGAGAGGAACTTGTTCTGGTAAGTACAGACACCAAACGATCCTTAATCTACTGTTACGACGATGATCAGAGCGAGAGAAGGAGAGGAACTTGTTCTGGTAAGTACAGACACCAAACGATCCTGAATCTACTGTTACGAAGATGATCAGAGAGAGAGAGAAGGCGAGGAACTTGTTCTGGTAAGTACAGACACCAAACGATCCTAAATCTACTGTTACGACGATGATCAGAGAGAGAGAAGGAGTGGAACTTGTTCTGGTAAGTACAGACACCAAACGATCCTAAATCTACTGTTACGACGATGATCAGAGAGAGAGAAGGAGAAGAACTTGTTCTGGTAAGACTTGTCTCTATTTTTGTATGTAAATTAACAAACACGAGATGTAGCATACTTTATTTAGATAGCAACACGACGTATGACAGGTCACACATAAAACATATGTACGGTATCTTACAAAAAAATATCCTTATTGTAAGTAGTATTTACAAAAGTTACACAAATGGCAATACGTTAAGAAATGACAAAAGACAAATCACTTTCATTTACTTTACTTGTTTCATATAAATATTCAATCTGCAAGTTGAAGTGATGTAAAAATTGCTAATCCAATTATCAATCATCCATATACATAAATCAGAAAAGAGCAGTGCGTAAATGTTGTGCATTGTGAACGACTTCGTCAAGAATAAATGGTTTAAAATGTGAAAGCCTGGATTATAGTACTTCATTGACGGTATGACTGGTCCGACGATCAACCAAAATCAATGTTCAGTTTGGACTTGGGTCCATTAGCTCGGGTAAAACTACTCTTTTCCATTAGATCAAAATGATAGCTACAAATGTAGTAACGAATTGGGATCGACATAGATTTATTAGTTTAAGATTTCTCAGTATGGCTGTTTTTCATTCATATAAAAAACAAAATGAAACCTATCAAGTTTATAATTAGAATCGCATCGATGGTATCGTGGACGCGTTATCATTGCAATACACACAGCGAGTGCGAGAGGTCATACCAACTACTTCAACATTGCTGTTTGCTGCTTCTCTGCCAAGGAGGCACCATTTAGAAGTATACACAAACATGAGTCATCTCGGAGTCAGAAAAGTGTGTCTGAGTAAGGAGACATGTCTTTCCTGTGGAATGTGACTTGTGTCGTAGCACAGTACTAGCATCGAAACAATCCTGCTCATTTCGTTGGACTAGTACACAGGCACAATTTGATCACTGCCACGGGAATTTCACTTGAATCTTGCATGGAATCCAAATAAAAAATTTCAAACTCCAATGATAAAGAGTGACGTAAGATAACAATGGGACATTCAAATTCACAAGTCGTAAATAAACTTACAACGTCATGACCAACAGAAAAACAATAGTACACAAAAGACAACATATCAAACTGAAGACTGGGAAACACGAACCCCACTGGGGTGAGCACAAGTGCTGCAGAAAGGGTAAGCAGATCCTCGCCCACATGTAAAACCTGTCGTTTTGCTCTTGTTTTTAAAATTGTCTGTATTACAATGTATTTTTTGACAAGTTTTCACGAATATATTTCATAATATGTTTACACTAAAAGTCAAATATAATTCTTTAAGTATAATCTTTTTCCATCCGACAAAATGATTACTAGTTATCTGACTTGTACCATAAGACTTACTATTTTAGGTTATGATACAACATAAAAATCCTGAGATTGTAGCAGAGAGGTGGTTTAAAAGATTGTAGAACCTGATGTTTGTGTTATTTGATGGTTGTAGAAGCTGACTTCTTGGTTTTTTTTTAATTTACGCAATTTGTTACGAAAAATGGTGCTTGCGTTAATATTTTCCCAATCGTTATTTACAGATTAAACAGATTAAAATTGACACTCCGTAAATTTTATGGACACCATCACGATTTGGTGGATCCATACTATATTTCGTTGACCAAACTAGCTAAGGACATTTTTACCACATGGTAGATTGTGTTTTGTCATAATGTCGTCTAATCTTTTAATTACCAAACGTGACTTATTCCCGATTGTGACTGTTTTGCCGAGTGTGAACTCGCATTACTATAAGACGTGGTACGGTACTTATCCATCCCAAATTCATGTATTTAGTTTAAATGTTTAATGTTATATTTGTAATTCTCATCGGATTTTGTCAAATGTGTTGACGTCTTTTCTATTATATTTATGTGTTATGGTAAAGAAAATTAATCACCGCCTTCATTTATCAGATTTGATTTCGTTCAAAGTAATCAGTACGATATTTTACGTTTGAAGTTAGATTCATAACAAACCTGACATAGTTTTATAATATAGTTAATTGCTACTTCAGTTTTATATTAATAAGAATTTAAATGTGCTTTGTTATTAAATGCAATATCAGTATTTAGTTCAAATATATAATCTTAAATTAATCCTAATTCTATCTTATTCATTCTTATGTGACGTCATTTTTCATTTTTTGATGCTCTGTTTTACTAATTCAAATGACGTCATTTTTTCGTCATTTTTCAGTTTCAAATAGGACGTCACTTGGCGTAGAGGTTTAAACGTATTCGGATGTGTCTACTTTTGTGTTTCAAATGTCTGGTTATGTAAATGTATTTCAGTTGTTTCCTGTAATTAGTTAATACTTCAGCTTTATCATGTACATCTTTTGTATATTCATTTTATTAAATTTACTGTTTGCAAAGGTATAAATTACTCTAAATTATAGGGATTTTCTGGTAACTTAACAGAAAACCCTTGCCGTTTTTGGCACAACCTTTTTGATCTTTTGGTCCTCGATGCTGTTCAACTTTGTACTCGTTTCGGCTTTCAAACTTTTGTATCTATGCGTCACACATAGGTCTTGTGTGGACAAAATACACTTCTGGCGTATTAAAATTTTGAACTTGTTGCCTTTTGTTGGCTGTTGTTCGTGTGATTCTTTGTCAACTGTGTTCTCCAATTTATTTATATTGTAGTCCTGTGTTGTCATTTTGATGTTATATTTCATATGGCCATAAAAGTGCGAGGTTTGGCATGCCACAAAACCAGGTTCAACCCACCATTTTTTCCTTTAAAAATGCCCTGTACCAAGTCAGGAATATGGTCATTGTTATATTATAGTTCGTTTCTGTGTGTATTACATTATAACGTTGTGTCGTTTGTTTTCTCTTATTTTTGAGTGTAAATTCACATTGCGATAAGACGTGTCACGGTACTTGTCTATCCCAAATTCATGTATTTGGTTTTGATGTTATATATATATGTTATATTTGTTATTCTCGTGGGATTTTGTCTATGTGTGTTACATTTTAGTGTTATGTCGTTGTTCTCCTCTTATATTTAATGCGTTTCCCTCGGTTTTAGTTTGTTATCCCGATTTTGTTTTTTTGTCCATGGATTTATGACTTTTGAACAGCGGTATACTACTGTTGCCTTTATTTACAAACATGCATGTTGTTATATTCATATAGTATTTCATATTTATCGTATAAATGACGACTTATATTTTTGTATACGTCATATTTGTTACTTACATTGTATGTATTATGTTTTTCTTTCTCACAAATGTATTAGCTAAAACGGATTTAATATACACAACAGACTTTGACATAAAAGGAATTATAATTCAGTTTCAGTGCAGTTAATTTTTATAGTGTTATGATATGTAAAGTTTTCGTTACATGTATGTCTGTACGATGCTAGCTACATATGTACGCATAGTCCTGGCCTGTATTGTATATGAAATAAAGAACACTAATAGCCAATTCCGTAATATGATTGTCTTTCAGGTTTCATAAAAAAAATAAAGACATTGAAATTAAGACTTGAAGTAAGATGTGTATTTTTACATGTATGTATCATTGATTAATCCGTTGAATAAAACAATGTGTAAAGGAAGAGTATATTCCAGGATAATTTTGCCAGTTTGTTTACCTTGCCAGTTTGTTTGGCTTGTGCTAATTCTTAGTGAGTCAAATGGTCTTTATCTAGTGACGACTTATACACAGATTTGAGATTAAAGTGTATTGTCGTAAATATGTAAAGTTAAAAGTATCTTTGTAATTTTTCTATAAATTATATTATACAATCTGTCCTTTAATAATTTGAAGTCAAACCAGTCAGCCTACGTTGATCTACGTTGAAACGACAAAACGTAAGATAGCGTATTTACCGTCATAACTGTCTTAATCTGATATATTTCTGAGTGCTGCAATTTAACTTGTTACACATGTTACATGAGTACCACATAAACTACAAACAACTTGTGTCCGTCCAAATTTTAAACACATAAATATATTTCGGTTATCTTTCTTTGCACCATATTATGAGTAAGATTACAATATGTTTTAGTTACATGACCGAGTTTGGCACGTGCACATTTACAAATTTTCTTTTAAACAAACTGTCAACTAAAAACCTTGACGTTGCTCAGAATTGTTTACAGTTGTGTAACTTATTTCTGAACCAACACATTTTTTGGTTTGTGTGCACTGTTCATCTTTATTTAACAGCTATGCGACTGATACAAAGTTACAAAAACAAAATAAAGAAATGAATTTTATGCACAGTTTTTGCACTATTAAATATCTTCCTTTCAGAGGTGATCACAACCAATATTGGCGATCCAAGAATGGACAACTTATATGAATTAACCATCTAAATCTCAAACCCCAGTTAAGGGACAACAACATCTACATCACCGATGTAGCTTCCAGTTCAAATACTGTCCTTCCTTTTATGTGGACCGCATCGTTGATCTCATGGTAGCGTGTTCGCTTCGAGTGCAGGAGGTTCGTACTTCAGCCGGGTAAAACAAAACACTTTAAAAATATTCTTTCTAAGCACGCAGAATTAAGGAGTAAGGTACATTGTAAGACAAGATAAAAGATAAATTTATTATATTAAAGTGTCACGTATTGATCTTACACAACAGTAAAATATTTTCAAGTACAATCTATAGAAAACAAAGATCAACACTCAGTTTATACAGACTATGAGACATTATAAGGAGTAAGGAGTCGGCTCGGAGTCAGAATAATGTGTCTTGGTTGGTAACTGTGGACTGTTACCTTGTGAACTAGCACGTTAAAATCAGGTTTAGCGTTTTGGTCTAGTACAAAGCAGGGTTATATGGATAAAACATTAACATATTCTCGTCCTGAATGTGCATATTAACTTGCCGCTAGACGTTACGCAGCAATCCAACATCATCATCCTTTTTGTGTCGACTGAAATTTTCCCACAAAATTTGATTTCATATATATGCCTGTTCAAAATCACTCGCTCCTTATCGACGAATGACAATGGAATTTACAAATTTAGTTCTCTGCCATACTATTGTCTATTTCTAGATAATACACGAAGCAGAATTAATTGTGTATGTGGTGTCCCTTTTTTGCAGCAATGAAAAGCCACCAAACTCGGATTTATTCATTTAATTCAGTAAGTGTGATCATTTATTAATACGGAATATTTGTTATAAAAAATATGTTATCATTATATATCGTTATTCAGTCTTACTGAAACCTCCCTTCTGGTGTTGTTCCCCTTCCCAATTTATTCAATTCTAAACTAACGAAATAAAACTTATTATCATAATTGCATTGAATTAAAAGAAAAAAAGTCCTATTTTCATACTTGTATAAATATTATTTGTTTGGACAAGTGACTATAATATAGATAATTTCAAACAACTAACAATATAATAAAAGATGTTACATTATGTCGTTATTTTTTACATTTGGATCTCTCTTATGAATTTCATATCCTTATTCACTTGTACATGTATATAATAATTTCAAACTCTACGCAAACCTAATGAACCATGCATGTCTTATGATTGAAACAAAGACCGATTGGTGGTGAACATGAGGGGCGGATCCAGGATTTCCGGTTAGGGTGGGCGCTAAGTTTTATTTTCGCCGAGCGGAGCGAAATTTTTTTTTAGAGGTAAAACTATTGAAATATTCTTCTATAGGGGTGATATGTAGATATCTCGAACTATTGTTAAGTTGATTGTTTTGTCCTGAAAACACATAAATAAAAAAAAACAACAAATGTTTGATATATCTGGCTTTAGTTTCGATTTAAAAAAATATATACAAAGTTTACATGTTAATGTTATAGTACTAAGAATTCACTGTATCAACAAATGAAATAAATGCGTGAGGTGAAATACCTCAGTAACGAGTCATTACTACAGAGAAGGTGTGTTTGGAACACAAAACTTAAAAGCCTCGTGATATTACCAATATTTAAATAAGTATTTCTAGTTAGGCATTTTTTTCTGTTCACTCGTTTTTCACTCAATTTCAATTTAAATTAAGGCATATTTTTTTTTATTCATGAAATCTATCTATACTATTAAACGAGAAGACCTCATTTTGTGTGTCGCTTCTCTTCTTTCTACAATAAATTAATCAACACGCCTCTGTGTCCTATAGGTACAGTGCATAGTCGCACAACAAAAAAAGATGTGGTATGATTGCCATGTTGAGACAACTCTCCACAAGAGACCAAAATGACACAGAAATTAACAACTATAGCTCACCGTACGGCCTTCAACAACGAGCAAAGCCCGTATTGCATACTGAGCTTCAAAAGACCCCGAAATGACGATGTAAAACAATTCAAACGAGAAAACTAGCGCCATATTTATGTACAAAAAAATTAACGAACAAATATGTAACACATAAACAAACGACAAACACTGAATTACAGGTTCCTTACTTAAATGTTCATAACATACTACATGTATGTTCATATTGAAATTGATAGAAAACCAAAAATTGGGAATTTTGGAAATGAAGGAGGAAGGATAAAAAAAAAAACCATTTTCCTGTCCCCAATAACCTATCATGACTTATGATACATTTGCTGAAATTCTCCAGTCATTCAATATTTTACAAAATTCTTCCAACAACACTTTACATACTACGCTCTGAATGCCCGCGATTTCGCGGGTGTGTTCTACTAGTATATTTTAAAAATATAGAAAAGTAGGACACATCATTCACCCCCCTCCCCCCTTAATTCTTTATCAAAAATCTTTGACAATAGACTTTCTTTTGGAATTATAAAATGCAAAACTTAAAAAATCTTATTTCTGTTAGTGTTATCTAGGTTATATCGTCTTTATTCTCTGACAAATTCAGACCTCCCTCTTACTATCCCCCCCAAAAAAAACCTTAAAAACGTAAAAAAACGCAATACTATAATAGACTAGTCATCCTTTTAGTCAGCACTAACTTGTTTACAAAGAAATCTGATTGTAGCTGCTGAAAACACATGATTCTAAAGGCCCCGATAAGACAATGTAAAACAATTCAAACGAGAAAACTAACGGCCTTATTTATGAAAAAAATCAACGAACAACAAATATGTAACACATAAACAAACGACAACCACTGAATGACAGGCTCCTGACTTGGGACAGGCACATACATAAATAATGTGGCGGGGTTAAACATGTTAGCGGGATCCCAACCCTCCCCCTAACCTGGGACAGTGGTATAACAGTACAACATAAGAACGAACTATAAAAATCAGTTGAAAAAGGCTTAACTCATCAGATGGACAAAAATACAAGTGGACGTGGCCCGGTACTGTTTTGTTTATAATTTCAGTACATTAAAATGTTGATAACCGATAACAGCTGTTTAAATCATTTTAAATGAGAAAAACAGAAAACAGTCAATTCAAAAAATTATGGGTTCTTGTTTTCATAATTGCAGTAAACAAATTCACAATAATGTCAATTTTAAGAAAACAGATAACAGCTAATTAGTCAATTACAGTTAAGCATCAATGATCTTGAATATTTGCCACTTTTGACTAAAATATAAAGGCACAGAACCAGGACGTAGGAGCACAGAACCAGGACCGCTTTTCTTATCACCAGCACATTTAACGAACTTGTACGACTTTTGCAATAAAATATTGTTGTAATATACTTTGTATGGTACTTATGACGTATCAGGGAAAAATTAAGCAACAAAACAGTCGTTGTATTGTCGTTCTGATACAATGTACCGTAAGCAAAACCAACAGCACAGAATCAGGACCCACCAGCACCCGTCAGGACCGAATCACCAGCACAGAACGTTCTCTCGCAGGACAACTTTACCCACTGTGAATGAGACAACTCACCATCCAAGTCATAATTTGTAAAAGTAAACTGTTATAGGTCAAAGTACGGCGGTCTTCAACGCAGAGCCTTGGCTCACACCAAACAGCAAGCTATAAAGAGCCCCAAATGACTAGACTAAGTGTAAAACCATTCAAACGGGAAAACCAACGTTATACATGAATAAAACCGCCCAACAAAGTACACGTTCGTTCTCACGGTGTGATATTCACAAATTACTATTAAAATAAATATTTCCGTATTAACATTATATTTTGTAAAGTTAGTTAAATAAAAACACAAACTTATAACAATTAAAAAACATAGATTTGTAACTGACTTCCTTGTTCAACTATGTACTTTTCTTGTTTTATTTATAGTTCTTCCTGTTAATTCACATAGCAACTGGACACGGCAAAGTGAGTGTAAATTTATTTTAAACTTGTTTGTCATTTTATGTTATTAATCAAATTATATTTTATATAACTAATTTTATGTATGTCATGGTTCTGTATAACCCATAGTGATGAACAATAATACTGTTTGACTCGTGGTCCGAAAAAATACAACTGAATACTATGCAGGCGAGCGGGGGTATTCACTAAATAAAACGGAAGTAAAATATAAGTTACATGCATACATGCTAAAGGTATATCACGGTATGGAATGGTTGATGTTCGGGATATGATTTTTTCGGCACGGGACGTTTGCGCTTTTTCATAGGACATTTGCGCTTTTTATTTTGGACACTTGCGCTTCAAGTCATAGGACATTTGCTTTTTAAAAAAAAAGGACATTTCCGCTTTTTACATAGGACATTTCATTTTTGCAATATTTGATTGTTATGACTACACTCCCCTTTTGTCTGGGCTAGGAACCGGTAGGTTTGACCTTGAAAAGTTAGTCATATTGTTCTTTATGATAAAAAGTTAAAAAAAAAAATAGTTTCAAACCATCAAAGTCATCACATGTCAGTTTAGCTTGATAGCTAAAGTCTAAGGAGTGAACAAATTTAGCTATTGTTATCTGTTCAGACTGTTATTTCGCCCTCATTTCAAATAAGTATTAGATAAAATACAAAGGTAATAAAGAAACAGGCCGGTAACAACCGTTGCCGGCCTGTTTCTTTTGTTTTTTATCTGACTTGTACGACGTTTCAAGAAAGTAATAGTACTAGTACATTTTGCAAGACTAAACATTTGAGAAACTTAGATAGCCATAAAGCAGTGTTAGAAATGTAAGTTATTGTATAATCACATTTTTTTCATTTCCCTTCAACCGAGATTTTTATTCAAGAAAAAAAAAATCATGAATCTAATAATTTGTTAAAAAAGAACCATTTTAAGTAAAAGATGAATGTTGTACACATTTAAGACTTATTAGAATTCAACTTCGTAAAAAAGTAATATGTTCAAGAAATATTTTAGTGGTAAGTAGGATAACGTTTGATTTTTATGGATAAAACGGAAAGCGGGAAAAGAGGGGGGGGGGGGGCTAATTCATTTTAAAATTACCAGGCTGTGATCTTTATTTTTGATGTATAAATGCAGGATGTGCCATTCCATTCCCCCTTAAAAAAATCGTAAAAATCGCGCGTTTGTTGCCAAATACATGAATTTTATATTCAGTGGTGGGGGGTTCCGGGAGTTGGAACAACCCTTTTTTGGGTGATCAATGCATTTAAATGGGGACATAAAATTGGAACCCCCCTGTTTTTTCCTGGATTTGGACCTGGATCCGCCACTGATATAAATTCGATAACAATATAAATTTATCAAAAAAATGAATTTCCTACTTGATTAGTGAATGAAATGTTTATGAAAAAATGGATTTTGTTTTAATATTATATATATTCAGGCATATACTTTCATTTTTTTTTTAATTCATGCTCGTCTCTAGATCTGCAAGTGTTGATCGGGATTAAACACGTGTTATATTAAAATCGCAGCTTACCGCCCAAAATTGATGACATAAGTTGAATGATTTTCTTCTAGATTTGCTGCTTATTTGGACGTGTATTACATGAACACTTTTTATAGGAGCAATCGTGCATTGGTGAGTGATAGGGATTTTATCTTTTGATAAGATCTGATTTTTATTTACTTATTTCCTGTCTTATTTTTATTGAAATATACACGTCAGTATCATCATTTCTTTACTTTCAGCATTGTCCAAAATACTATTCATGTCCATATATTGAAGACAACCTTTATTGACCGAATATTTTGCTTCATAAAGGGGGCGGTATGTTTTTTTTAGTATAATCACCCAAATGTTTTTGTTTAAATTAGCACTATTTAAGGTATTCGGAAAATCTGGAATAAAGCAAAACATTAATTTGTCATCTGCTTGACCATAATAATTTTTTTCTCATAAAATTTGGGATCAAAATATCTATTGGAGAAGAAAACCATACCCCCTCCCCCCTTTTTAGAAGTTAAATGTCTAATCCCTAGTGTACTGATATGAATAGTATTGGAAATGTTTGAAAAAGATATTGATGCTAACGTAAATATTTTGTTCAATAAAAAGACAGGAAATGAGTCGGTGAACCAAAAAGTTCCAATCTAATTGAAAGTTAAAGTGCCCATGAAGATCATGCACGAGTGATTCTATTCATAAAAATTTTCCGTGTAACAATTAAAAAGAGTCCGTGTATCATCTAAAAAGAGTCCGTGTAACACCCGTTCTATAGCTCTGCGGGAGGCAAAGTCGTACAAATAATCAAGTTTCTCTTTCTCAATTTTTTACTGGGGTGCTAATTAACGTGATGATTACTTCTCATTAAAATTACAGGTAGACGACTATAGTTAAAAAGGGCAAATGTCCTGTCAAATTAATACAGGTGAATCAAAATTAAAAGCGGAAATGTCCATAGTATTTGAAGCGCGAATGTCCTATCGTTTTACAGGTAAAACAGCGCAAGCGTCCTGTGCCCGATTTTTTTTTATTTGATGGGGTTTGCGACTTTTTAACGCGAAGTGTATTTTTTTCGTGTGTAACCGGAGGGGTTTATTACGTTGTGTATTTTCTGTGTCAACTTTTACATATTTTACCCCAGACCGTGTAAAGAGTAGGTATCGGAATCCTGAGTCTCTGATCCTTCATATTTGGCTTTGTATGACTTAACACTTGCAAGTTTTCATAGTTAATTAGCAAATTACATAATTCAACAAATAGCAACAATTTGTAAAGGTAAAAACATGAAACATGAATATCAAAAGCAAGTTAAAATTCACATAAAAGTGACATAGCTTAATCTGTCATTTTAACCTTTGTCTAGATGCATTATAATTCTAGACATAATAGCGACATTGTGTCTAGATGCAGTGAAATGCATTACACCTTTCGTGTAGACAACACCTTTTGTGTACACGGTGAGCAAGGTCTGTGCAAGACTAGTAAGTCAGCGAAGTCTGTGCTAGACCTTTCGTGAAGACCGTGACTGAGGTCTGTGCAAGACCAGTAAGCTCTTAAAAAAAGTCAAAATGAGAGGTCGTTATATCAACCAAAGTGGCTTATGCAAACAAGCCAAAAGCTAAAATGAGAGGTCGTTATATCAACCAAAGTGGCTTATGAAAACAAGCCAAAAACTAAAATGAGAGGTCGTTATATCGACCAAGGTGGCTTATGTATACAAGCCAAAAGCTAACATGAGAGGTCGTTATATCAACCACAGTGGCTTATGAAAACAAGCCCAGTACAATTAGTTATCTTAGCAATTATTTAACAAATACTATTCAAATATAAACACTCTATAACAAAATTCAACAAAATCTGAGAATAAATTCAATGAATTATAGCACAATAATGTAACTAAATATGATTGAAATGTTAAACAACAATTTTTATCAATAATTCATATTAACAATAGTAATTAAATGTTTATTTTACAACAGTCCATTTTAAAGGCACATAATGCTGTTTCAAAACATAGGGTCGCCGTTACATTCCTCCCACCTTAAAAAAACTGAACCCATGAAGTTTAAAAACAAGGCAGGTATGAATCTCCATTATATATACACCGTATTTCCATAAATATTGCACACAGTCCAATTCATTCACCATTTGAACACTAGAAATGCTGGCCAGGTCATCTCCAATATCAGTTATAACACACGTATACTATCTCATATCATAACCATCACTGAAAACAAGTGCTGAAAAAAAATTGAACAACAGAATTAAACAAATAGTTAAACTGAATCGTCACCCAGTAAACTGTTGTGTCAAATGCTATTGAAACAATATAACTGTCTAAGATGCAGATATTCTGTATGTGTTAAAGAGATATTTACTATAGAATAAAACAATCATGCAAAAACAGCTCTTTATTATAAAAGGCCAAAAGCGATTACGTGAGGCTCACATTTGCGTATGAAAACACGTCAATCGGACTGAAACAATGATGTTGGCATCCAAGCCTATATCTACATAAACATAATAATCTTGAAGCAAGTTAACATAAAATAAAATGACGTAGGCGAAAGCCCTTTTCATGAGTCTAAAGAATACATCAATGAGGAACTTTACAATGTGTTCCTGCCGATTCATACACATTCCTCTTGAGCTATGTATAATTACTGAATGTGTTAGATAAGACAAATATGATCAACATATACCATTCTATCTAAACAATTTAAGTTTAGCTTTCTTTAAACCATTTGAAATTTTTCATCTATGCAATTAATTACATTTACATTCTATAAATACCAATACAATACTTTATCGCTGTGCCAATCTATAATCAGTCTCGGAGTCTGTAAAGTTAAACTGAAATAATTACTCATCATTATTACGTACATAAACATGCCAATATCTTGAAAAATTAAAATTATCATCAAATAAGCATAATAACATTTAGATTTGACAATTTTACGTAACACATTTAACTGTATCAACAGCGTTGACGCCTACTAGCCAAAAGCTAACATGAGAGGTCGTTATATCAACCAAAGTGGCTTATGAAAACAAGCCCAGTACAACAAACAACAAATGGAAGTGTTTAACGACCTTGACTGGCTATACAGCCCTCGCACGGTCGGCTCGGTGCCCGAAGGCGTTTGGTGAGCGTTTGAATAATTTTGTGCCATCGGTCAGGAGCGAGTGATGGTCGTCATTTTGGAGGTCGCCATCTTGGTTTTGTGAGATCTTTTTTTATCTTTAGTTTGTGAGATGCTTTTGGTTTGTTTACTAATTTGGTGTATCCTACAACAACAACAAATGGAAGTTTTTAACGACCTTGACTGGCTATACAGCCCTTGCACGGTCGGTATCCTACAACAACTATTTATCTTAGCAATTATTTAATAAATACTATTCAAATATAAACACTCTGTAACTAAATTATAAGTTGCAAATTCAACAAAATCTGAGAATAAATTCAATGAATTATAGCACAATAATGTAACTAAATATGATTGAAATGTTAAACAACAATTTTTATCAATAATTCATATTAATAATAGTAATCAAATGTTTATTTTACAACAGTTCATTTTAAAGGGACATAATACTGTTCCAAAACATAGGGTCGCCGTTGCACGTAGCAGGGGGTGTGATGGTTTCGTTGTTCGTTGACGCGCACCAAACAGTTCAAAACCTATAGACGTCGCGTACGGTGTTGGTGTTAGTTTTGGTAACGTTAATTTGACGTTATTTTCATGCATTGTATAAATAACGTCGTAACATTATTTCATTTCGTTCCGATTCACAGATATTCATACAACACGTTACATTAAAACTGCAAGGAACATTTTAGAACCACGTCTCAAGAGACCAGATATTGAATACTAATATTGAGTTTATGTTCAGCCTTATCTCAATCGAGACCAATTTCTAATTATTTTAGTCCATGCTAAAAAAATTACATATTAACAATATTTTGACTCTTTATTCAAATAATCTATAACACATAAGTGCTCATTTCAACACATTTAAGTATATTCTGGTGAATATCTTCAGAAAGTTTAACTTCACCATTACGTACGCAAACATCAGTGCATATATATAAGCATGAATTTGAAGGTACGAGCCCATACTTTCTTTTGATCATTTTGAAATGGAGTGGATTTTCACCTTGCATAAAATAGTTTCCTTTGATAACCTTAGTTCCGGATGGATAAGACACTCCCCAACTATCTGTTTCCCGGCTCGTTAACTGATAAGTTTCAGTTTGAGCTTTTAATAGGTAGTAATCACACTCATCATCATCACAAAGAACCGCAAAAATTGTGGATTTATATACTAGTTCATAGATTGGGACTTCACTATTATTCTCGTCAGTTTGGTCTTCGTCAACCGTTCCGATTTCCGGTACAATTGGTACCGGAGAAAAACTTCCTAGTATGTTTGTGTTTTCGCATTCATTAATGTTACCTTCTAAACAATTATTGCAAGTGTAACATGATAAAGATCTTATTAAAAGATGGTCATTATTACCACCAACTGATGCACGCTGCGAATTCCTGTTATTGGTTTATAAAACATCGGGAAATTTCTATTGATGTTTTCAGTATATTTAAATAAACGACGTTTACAATGACTTGATTTCGGAACGGACAGATTGCTTTTAGCAAATTCAAATAGATCATGAGCGTTTTGTATAGTTGCTCTTCCTCGGACGATGGCTAAGTCTGTCTGATTTTTTATGAGTCCTCCTGCGGCATCTTGTGGGCCTTTAGCATGCGACGTTTCGAAAAAGTTCCGAATGAGATTAACATAACCTAGTTCATCTAATGTTTTTCGAAGATGACCTAAGCAATGTCTGCTCTTGTATTGGCAACTGCACCCATCACAAAACTCGTGCATTGTATGCACATGATATGATATTGATGACAAATATTCAGATATATATTTTTTGAACTTGAAAGGTGAAATATTGATCATGTTTTTCATCTTCTGATATTACAAAAAAGTTTTCGGTTACTATATAAGGGTCTTCAATGGTGCTTTCGACTCCGTCGACTTCTAATATTGCATGTCTGTATAACAGAGAAACGTGTAAAGACGCTTCTGTTTTTGAAAATAGCTTGATTGTAGTTCGTCTCTCTCTTTGCATTTATAATTTTCAGAATAGTCATGCACAGATATCACGTGATTTTGCGGTAAATTTGTAACCAAATGTTTTAACTGATTGTTTTGCCATTTTGCTCTAAAATTATGCGCCGGAAATGTTCCAAGTAATTTTTGTAGGTACTGAACCATTAAGCCAGGATTTGTATTTTTTTTCACAAGCATAAGTTTCTTTTTCGGTCCGTGTTTTGTATTTTGATTGATATATTCAAAACATTCCCAATTAATATTTTCAATGGAGTCATCAGTTTTTAGTTCTTCATTAGAGAAATTGAGAAGTTTCACTCCGCAATTCGGACAATTTCTATCTAGACATTTCTTGTCATGAAACCCGCTTTCATTAGGATTACATAAAGTTGCATTACACATATCAGTCACAGAAGCATAAACGGGAAATTGTGTGTCACTTGGCAGATTTTGGTTACATTTTTTACGATTGTTCATGGCAGCTTTAAAAACATGTTTCATTTCTAAATGATATCTACAACAACACGTTACACGATCTTTCGTGCTAGCAGCACGAACAAAATAAGGTTTACAGCGTTCAAACAAACTTTGACTAACTTTAACAGACGGGTATTGATTTTTAAAGTCTATATAAACTTCAGATTGAGTCTTTTCTAATATTTGGACATGGTGACTCGAATATTTTTTGGGTCCAATACGCACTCTTTTCACATCATTTTTATTTCCGGTCGGATGGGAATTTTCCGAAGAACACCAAAAGTCATGAATTAAGTTTTTATTTGCATCTGAAAGAGCATCTGTTCTTACTTTTCTTTTTGTATATACATGAGACGATGATAAAGCTTTAGAAATTTTATTCCGAAGTGTAAATCCGGAGCTTATACGCCTTGCAGGTACACCCAATTTTTTTGCTAATGACAGTTTTGATCGTAATTGTTTTACGCAGTTGCCGCTTACTGACGCGCTCAAAACATTCATGGATAATCTAGCCTGGTTTGTTCTTTTAAGTTTTGTCTCTGAAATTGCTATTTTCATATCTTCAAGAACAGCCAGACCTAGTTGGTTTTCATTATTTTCCTCTGGTGAGGATATGATGTTGGAGCTTTGCAGTGTTTTTATTGTTGGTGATTTCTCATTTCTAAGATAAGCCGCTAGTGTAGAAATGCGCGTCCCCGGTGAGTCTGGAAGGCTTTGTCTTAATTTCTTTATTGCTCTGTGTTTTCTCATTTTGTTAGAAAAAGGTGGGATGTTTTCCGGATTTGTTGTTGTAATAAAAGAGCTTGCCCTTTTTCTTCTTTGATGTTCGCGCTTCTTTTCAAGGCAATTCTGGCGCTTTTCACATTCTAATTTATTTTGCTCCCTTTCATTTCATTTTTCTGTTCTTACAATTTTCTTTTATTATAAGTTCTTTCACTCTTTGTTTTCTTTTGCGAATGGCGCTACCAGATACAGATTTTGAACCTACAAAATCGAAACGTTTTTAATATACTATATACCTACATGTATAAATGCATGATATTTTCTATTTACACGCGATTTATTAAGGAAAAGTTGTAAATTTTTTATTTGTGTATTTTCGTTCTTTGCCTATATAATTTCATTGACAATAACATACATGTAGGGATAATCGACCTAGGGCAGTGGCCCCTTTTGAAGCCAAAATGTGTTCATGAACAAAATACTGTACGTGCACGCACTATATAATGTACTAGATATATTTATGAGGGCCCTCATGGGGTTTTTGATTATGTGATTACTTGGCCGTTTTTTTAATGATTATTTGATTATTAAGCCAAATATTTCATGATTATTTGATTACCTAGGACTGTATTTTTAGTTTATGATTATTTGATTACTAAAGATAAGCAAATATTTAATGATTATGTGATTATATTGGCAAAAAAATGGTGATTATGTGATTACTAGGACCCCCCCCATGAGGGGCCTCATTTATATATATATATATATATATATCTAGTACATTATATATACAACTCGTCTAAACATCAACCGAACAATGTTAGATCTGTAAATTTGCTTTCGCAATATATATATTGGTAAATGGTTCTTCAATTCTAAATAAGTATGTTAAATTTTTTAAATTCTTTGGTTTTTGTGTGTAATAAAAAGTATACCGGCTTTTGAAGAGACAGATTTATTTTGTTCATGGTGCAACATATATGTCTATGCAGGCACGCTTGCTACGTGTAGGACTAAATTAAAGGCAAAAGCGGCACAAATTACTTTCGAGTGCAGTTACATTAAAAGAGAGATTACAGTATTAAAATCATATTGTATCACCTTTGAGCAAAGATCTTTTCTCTTTCTTTGATTGTAACAGTTTGTTTTTATTTTTTTCGAACCACTCTCTTTTCTGCTGTTTTCTTCTATCTGCTTTTGATAGTTTCTGGATAACATTATCTATTGAAGCGTTTATTTCATCACCTGTATCAAAGGTTAAGTATCAATTGTTGAAAGCAAACTCAGAATTACTACTCTAAATAATTTAGTATAAATTGCCAACTGCAAATAAAAGGAAATTTAATGTCAACTATGAACGCTTAAACGGATACAAATCATAGTTTCACATGAAATAAGTAAGCAAAAGAGTTGCGACGTTAAGGACTCTACATGTTATATGTAAAAGAACGCATAACGTCAAAACAAGTAAAAAAAGCATGGTGTGACATTATGACTAGACAAAAGTAGGCGCTGATTGTGTCGTTAATATATTCGACAAATAATCGAAAATAGGTTCAAATGAATCCCTTAAAATTAATTGTTTATGCTATATTGTTTGTTGTGCGCTATACTTTCAATTTTTTTCTCCCCACTAAAACAGTTATATTTGACCTATCATACAATTACTTAAATGTAAAAAAATCGAGTTTTGTGACATTTTGACTAGACACAAACAAAAAGGTCGCGTTTTTTTCCTTTATAATATTTTCCCTTGCAACTTTTCCGTATTTTGTTCTTACACTTTAAAAAAAATCTTAACACTTTTATATAAAATCAAGGATCGTAAAAGCGACCGCAAAATGGCTATTGTTTTTGATATAGCACTTAATTAATACGTCGAAAACGTCAAAAACGGCAAGTGTGACATTTCATCGGAGTTTATAAATCTATCAGTATAGGATATAACTTATATAATATTTACTACTGAAATACATAGACAGTTCTATATTTATTGTATAATTTTGACATATAAACGATGGAAACAATAAAATGTGATCTATGTATGCAGAATTCGTTCGAATCTTTAAGAGCGCCTTATAAAATCAGAAATTTGTATTTTGTGACAGAAATCAAATTTTCAAATATTCGTAAATTCTGCAACCATCTTTTGGAATATTGGAACAAAACTTTACTGTTTTTTTTCCTTGTCGTATAAGGAATAAAATGATGTATGTAATGATGTATCATTTTATGGAATTATCTATTTGATTATTTTTTTTAATGACTCTTACCTTCTCTCCTTTCCATATTTTTTTACTTTTTCCGGCCTGCCACAAAATAGAGTGCACCTTTCGTCCCGGTCAGACGCGTCCAGTAAACGATGACGTCATAAATAAAACATACGTCATCAGCACCAAAGACTGCTGTTTCTATGCTTACCGCTTTTTTTTGTTCAAGTTTTTAAAAAAATGAGAAGAGCACTAAAACAAAACTGGTCATTTGTTGTGTGTTACTTGTCCACACGCTCAAAATCAGTGTTATAAGGGATCAATTGAGTTACAAAATGAAAAAAGTAATGATTTTAAGGTATATTCCATTTCTACCTTTATTTACGCACATTTTGATATATACATTTATATAGTTATTAATTCCGAAACTTCTAACAAATGCAATAAAGGCGAACTGGAAAGCAAAACCCGTATTATCACCAACACCGTACGCGACGTCATAGTGATTTTGAATGCTTCTGAAATATCAGATTATGTTATACCCACAGCATGTTCAGAAGAAAAAAAAACCGTTTATGTTCAACAAGACGTTCCCTATTGATGTATGGTTGATAACTTTAAAGGGGATGAGAGGATATTGTTGTACACGTATTATTTTTAAATTTTTATTTTGCCTTTTGAAACTGAAAACATTTGTTTTCTTCGTGTACATAGCTGCTAGAGATTGCTTTGCGTTTTTATTGTGTGTAGTGAATTTTAAAGAAAAGTAATTTCAGTCAGTCAGAACGTATCACTGGTCATGGGGATCAATATGCGTCATTGATGATTCCTCTTAAGTTAGCATACAAATTGCAACTGCTTGAATAAAGGTTAAAATGAAAATTAGCATATACCTCATAAACTTCAACTTAAACCTTTCTATGCGTCTTCTGTCTCATTGGCACTCATAAATGTACCAAATTTTCTTATGTGTATATTCTTTGAACTCGACTTCTTTGGTGTTTAACGTGGACTATTTGTTTTTCTATCATACTTTTCAATTTTGTTAGGATAGAGAATATGCAGTGCCAAAGTAAATAGTCACGATCGCTTCTTCTGAATAATAATACAATCATTTGAACTTTTTCTACAGCTATCATGTATTATTAATTGAAGTAATTAGATGGTGTAATTTTTTTTTTAATTTCTACGACCCGTCAAACACTTCTTCCGCCTTCTGATTTAGTTACCCATCTTTTCAGAATGGGGTGTCGCTTGTTTGTTGTATTCCTTTCCTTAAATTATTTCGCTTTTTTTTTACTGGATAAGCTTTTTTTGCACGTTTGTTTTAGTACTTTTTAAATTTTAACCTGTCTTTTGCACCAAAATTGAAAATTTCTTTTAACCTCACATTACATATGTGCCTGTCTCAAGTCATGAGCCTGTTATGCATGTAGTTTGATGGTGAATATTATATGCGTTTTTACTTTCGGTCATTGTTTTGTAAATATTTCATTCACTAGTTTATTTGTTTGAAATATCTTTTTGGAGGCCTTATATAGCTTGCTATGTGGTATTGGTTTTGTTCATTGTTATAAACCTAAAATTCAAGAATGCGTTAATTAATCAAACTGTTTCGCTGAAATTCCATAGATCTTAGTTACATCAATGTTTTCCATCCGCATGGGTTGCATTAAACAAACACCAATAAGGGTTATTAAGCCTGAGTAAGAGTATTTTCCAAGATGTTGAAGATTAAACGTATTCTATTTACAGAAGCAAACAATATGTTTATATTTTTTAACGTAAGGATGTGGTGAAGTTAAAAAAAAATGCGTCCATCTATCATTTAGTTACAAAGACTCTGGAACGATCCTATTCTTAGATGGTTATGTTATATAGCGTCAACACTATTTTGATATGTCCCCTATATGTTATCTATATTTATGGTAGGTTAACATAAGAGTCCATTAGTTAAGAGTAAATATCTACTTATACTGCTACTACCAAAAATGCGTTGCCTCTGAATTTTTCGAGTCAAACCAATATTGACTGTTGAGCATACTGTAAACAAAATACATTTTTTTTCAGGTCAGGTTTTCGAGAAGGATAAATATACCACCATGTCGACTAACATTTATGGAGTGTTACAGTTTTTGTTGATTTATAGTGTCGTTGTGGAAGGTTGTCCTCAGCCGTGTAAATGCTACAGAGCTAATGTTACATGTCACAATCACAGAGAGCTGCACTATATACCAAAACTACCAGATGACACTAAAGTGCTAATATTTTCTGGAAATTATCTGCACGTCATTAATCAAAATACAATGTCAAATCTAACAATGTTAAAGTTAACTGTACTTGTCTTACGTGACAACCGTGTTCAAACTATGTCAAAAGATGCTTTTTCGAAACTGCCTTTTTTGGAAAAAATAGATCTGAGCGGAAACAAAAACCTTACAATATACCAAGTAGCTGACACATTAAGGAGAATACGCTCTGCCTATCTTCATACTGTTATACTCAATTCGTTTTATTGGCGCAAAGATCTGTCAACTATATATAAGGCCTTATCGGTACCGCAATTCAAAATAAAAACCCTTATATCGGAAGGCAATACATTAAAGATATTGAATTTTACATCACTTAGTCACCATCTTCCTGAATTAGAATATTTAAGTGTGAAGTTCAACAGTATACAGACATTTATCACTGATCATGCTCCTAAGCTTAAAACACTTTTGGTAGATTACAACTACATTGAATTAAAAGCGAATATGTTCGGGACGCCAAATGATTGTTTTTTTCCGAATCTTGAAGTTTTACAAATCAAGTCTAATTTCATCATATATTTCGAAAACCGTTTCTCATGCCTTGACAATCTTCATACGCTCAAAATAGGAAAGAATCCGGTGAAGCGTATCCTGAACAATACTTTTTATAACTTGACTTCATTGAGAAAATTGAGTATAGGTAATACTGGCGGACGTTTATATAAAATTGAGAGCTTGGCATTCAGAAGTAATACTATGCAAAGCTTAAACTTTTCAGCGAACTATTTTCCATTTACTTCCGTCAGTGCGGAACGTTTCCACTTCAATCCGGATGAAATGTTTAACCATTTACCACAATTAGAAGTTTTGGATTTAAGTGAGAACAAGTTTAATGTGACTAATGATGTATTGTTCAGAATGCTTATTCCTTTGAAAAATCTGCTAAATTTGACTATAAGACATTGTGCATTGACAACAATACCGAAGAATTTGATTTTCAGACTTCCGAAATTAAGATACCTTGATTTGTCACAAAACCATATTAAGACGTGGAAAGGAAACACAGCGTTCCAGAATGTATCATCCATCGAAGTACTCAGACTTGATATGAACTACATCACAGTATTCAAAGAATCGTTATTTCCACCGGACTTGAGAAGAAATCTGAAAAGTATATATCTAGCTAATAATCCTTTTTCATGCACGTGTAAACTACTTTGGCTAAGGAAGTGGATAGAAGAAAAGTCAGAAAAATTTAAGCAATACCCTGAGGATTATATATGTAGCACACCTATCGAGTTACATGGTTCATTGTTAAAAAGCTACTTTCCTTCAGACAGAGAATGTGAAAGTATTAACGAACTTCTTATAGCATTTACAGTGTTATCAACAATTGGTATTTTTGTTGTCATGCTTGTAAGTTTGGTATATAAAGGTCGATGGCACATACGTCATGCAATATATCTCTGCCATGTGCGAAGAAAAGGTTACAAAGGCATGGATGATGTGTCAAATGTCTTATATTCGGGATTTGTCGTTTATTGCGAAGAAGACCAAGAGTGGGTGAAGGACAAATTTGTCAAAATGGTCGAAATAAACGACCGTAAACTTTGTATTCATCATCGCGATTTTGACGGAGGGAAATTAATTATTGACAATATCGCAAACGGAATTGCCCGAAGTAAAAAAGTTATACTTATTCTGTCACGAGCAATGATACAGAGTGATTGGTGTCTGTTTGAAATGCGACTTGCCCATAAAAAGTTTTTAAAGCGTGCAGACTCACTTTTAATTATAATGTTAGAGACCGTATCACCTGATGATATGCCGAAGTCTTTACATACACTTTTAACAATATCAACATATATACGATGGTCAGGTGGTTTGACAGAAGAGGATGAGTTTTGGAAGAAAGTTCGGAGGGCAATAAAATGATATTGTCACTGATAAGTATTTCCACTAGTGTTTTAAGTGACCCTTAGATACAAACTGTTCTTAAAAAACCAATGGGTGAGATATGATGTGATATCGACAGCAATAACGCTTTTAAAATTCACCATCCTTTCCTGACCTCTTTGTAAGAGTTATCTCATTAAGCATGTGTTCATGTTATCACCAATCTTTCAACAAGCTTTTCAATTGTTCGCCACAACCTCATGATGCATTGATTTTTAAATCTTGTATGTGTTATTTTAAGTAATCCTATAAAGCGAAAGCGGTGTGTATATAACTCATATGGGCATTACAGTGTTTAAACTTTTCAAAAAAGAGTACCATATAATTATGTATGATGCATAGGGAAATTAGGAATGCTGGAAAGTTCATGGAGGAATAGTGTATGAAAATAAAATTGAGAATGGAAATGGGGAATGTGTCACAAAAGAGACAACACACCCGATCATAGAACAGACAACAGCAGAAGATCACCAATAGGTCTTCAATGCATCGAGAAATTCTCCCACTCGAAGGCGTCCTTCAGCTGGCCCATAAACAAATATATATACTTGTACAGGGATAGTGGACGCCATAATACACTCCGTATTTTACACAAGAAACTAAAATTAAAAATCATACAAGACTAACAAAGGCCAGAGTCCCTAACTTGGGACAGGCGCAAAAATGCGGCGGGGTTAAACATGTTTTTTGAGATCTCAACCCTTCCCTATACCTCTAGCCAATGTAGAAAAGTAAACGCATAACAATACGCACATTAAATTCAGATCAAGAGAATACCACGTCCGATGTCAGAAGAGGTACATGAAAAAAAAAAGAAAATAAACAAAATGACATTAATACATAAATAACAACAGACTACTAGCACTAGCAATTACTGACATGCCAGCTCCAGACCTCAATTAAACTGATTGAACGATTATGTCTTCAGCATATGAATATTAGGTACAACCCCCCCCCCTCCCCCCCCCCCCGGTAGGGGTTTAGTATTATATCATCATAAAATATATAAGAAGAACATTACCCGTGTCATGACAACAACTGGTTTTAAATAAATGTGTTTAATTCCGATGCAAAGACCCAATAAGTCAATCAATATTAAAGCCAAAATTGCAATCTTTAATGACCTGACAACAGCATCCTAACTATTACCCTTCTTAATAAGTCTGTTTAAAGGTTTTGTTAGCTTTTGAGGAGAATATTGACATTTTTTTGTTTTGTAAAGAATATTACCATAAAAGATTGGATGTGAAATACCGGAACGTATAAGATGTCTGCATGTTGAGTTATATTTACGAATGATGTCCTTGTACCGATGATAAAATTTAGTAAACGTTTTGACTAGTTTATTATATCGAAAACCCTGGTGTAATAATTTTTCAGTAATACATAAATTTATCTCGCTAAAATCTAAAATGTTGTTACATTCACGAGCGAATCGTACAAGTTGAGATATATAAACACCGTAAGATGGTGACAAAGGAACGTCACCATCTGCAAATGAGTAATTAAGGATTAGAAATGAAAAAAACATCTCTTTTATCATAAATTTTTGTATTAAACTTTCCGTTAATGATATAGATATCAAGATGGTTATATTGCGAGGTCACAAAAGATGTTCTGTCTTAAATAATAATGTAATGTTTTGTGTTATGATGATGTTGTAATATTCAGTAGCGTTATAGAGTAGTATGTGCTATTTATACTTTGGGATATATGCTCCCTTAACGCAGTCTTCTGTAGCTAGATGTTTCCACAAATCTGGCCGCCTGTTTTCTTTTTTGAATTATTTCCCTTATTGTCATGCCGGTGACTTTTACTGTCTAGTATAGGTTTTGTTAATGAATGAGCTAAGTATGGTGACTGACAATTGTTACATAACTGTTCTTTGGACTCTGAAAAGCGTTGAATAGTATATTGAAATTTGCAAAAGTCGATGGAAAAATGTTTTATGTTTGAGTAACATATGTATATATGTAACATCTTCCGAGATAAATAGAAGCTGCTGCTGAAATTCAGTATAAACATTATTATAACATATATGTATAACACAATAAAAATATTTAGTTTTCTAGCTTTGTAATATTTTACAGTAAGCATCATAGCAGTTGCTTGGCAACACGAGTTAATGCAAAATAGAGGCAACAGAAGTATACCGCTGTTCAAAACTCGCATATGGAAGAAAAAAAATCGGGGTAACAGACTAAAACTGAGGGAAACGCATTACATATAAGAGGATAACAACGACACAACATTAAAATGTAACACACACAAAAACGAACTAAGCATTAGACAAAATCCGATGAGAATAACAAATATATCATCAACACCAAATACATGAATTTGGGATAGAAAAGTACTGTGACACGTCTTATCGTAATGTGAATTCACACTCAATATAAGAGAAAACAAACGACACAACGTTAAAATGTAACACACACAGAAACGAACTATAATATAACAATGGCCATATTCCTGAATTTCAAAGCGTTATGAAATATACCTATAATCATTATTTTACAATCATATAATACAATAAGGCATTTCATGATGGTGCCTGTCGAATTATTTGATAAAAAGTCATTCGCCATTTTTGATAAAGTACAAAATCGTTTGAATTTCAGCTGTAATATCATGATTTCTATCGCTAATAGTCTAATGTTATCTCATATTTCATTTAATAAAACCTAAGGTAACATATCTTCATAAAAATCTAATATGTTTCTTGTAAAAGTTTTCTTGACCAATGTATAAAGGTAAGACAAAAAGAAAAAAAAATCAACGTCATTGTAGTTAAACAGCTCTTAATATCAGACAACAATTTTAAAAATATCAATGAGTAAACTGGTGTTTTAATTCAAAAGTGTAAATCGATGAGAATTACTTTTGTCTTTTTTTCTAAAGAGATTTTTAGTACTATCCGTCCGACCAGAAAGAAGATTCTTCAAAATTGTTTTTACATCAATGTGTATGCTTATATAATGAGAGCTAACAAAATAACTTCACGTTGTTATACTCTCCTTCATTAAGATGTTTCTGAATATTTTAAGTGGAGACTACTTTTCGTCCGTAAAATAAAACGATCCGCTAAAATTGCTATTAAAATATGGAATGTAATTGTTTCGATATGTTTTAAAACAAGTTACAGCTTTAGGCAATGTGCAATTTTAGATAATTAGATCTAACAAAATATCTTTACGTTTTTGTACTTTTCTTTAATAAGAGGATATTGAGGTTTCAAATTGTAGTTACAATTGAACCACTACAATTGTTATTACAAAAGGCCAAGAGGTCGCTTATAATGTATCACAAGACAGGCTCACGTGCTTTATTGTATATGAAGATCTAACGTATTTGATTAGATTGAGTCTTTGATGATAACGTATGAAGATAGTAGACGTTATTAAAAGAAAATTCATTTTATACTTACATTAAGACGTGCATTTGACTTCATTCATAATAGACAAACATTATAATTAACTGAGAAAATTTAATGTGTCTGTGTATTTGTGCTGAGTAAGACGGCTTTTAAATTGAATAACAGAAGAAGATGTTAGATTCTTACCTCAAGGTTTTGTGGATGTTATTAAAATTAACAATGCTCTAACTTTTTAAAAAGTTTCTAAAAAATCATACTCTTGAACATCTGCAATTAAACAAAATAATATCAAAATTATACAACATAGCTTTGCAAAGTTCCCATATTTTGAATAGTGTCTTCTCAAAACAGGAAAAAGGACTTCGAATAAGAAATTCAATTTGATGGAGAAAAGCAAATAACGTTTAATATGCCATTGAAATGGATTCGTCATAAAAGAAAGATCACAGTTATATTTCAAGGTTTTAAATCTCAATATCCTATTATTTGTCTGTTTGTCTATTTATTTTTAGCCATTGCGTTGCCAGATTATTTTTGATCTATGAGTTTGACTGTCCCTCTCATATTTTTCGTCCCTCTTTCAGTAGATCAGTTTTTCTAAAGAATTGCATCAAAGGGATTGTGCAGTGTTAGCACATTTATACTGTTTGATTCATAACTCGTTTGTTCTAGGTTTTACATTTGCTAACACTATTTCATCCTCACATGCATCACAGATGACATGAAGCGGTGATTGCCAGGGCGTTTACAGATATACATGTCACACCGTGTTATCGTTTTGCCCTTTTTTGTAGATTTTTGTACAAAGAATTTAGAGGTAATGATGCAAATTGTTTTTGTCATTATAATTGTACACATGAATTTCAGTTTTTTGTCTTTTGTAGTGTTCAGTTAAACTGTTGTCTAATTATGCTAGTTGCATCATTTATCGATGTTCAGTTTAATCATTCACATTAATCTAAGATGAAAGTTCTGTTTTTTTTTATTTTGGTTCTCAAACAGGATATATCTGTCTCCATTCCTCTTTGTAGTATCCATATCTATAAGCAGGCTTTTGTTTGCGTAAAATATCTGTATTATTTGTTCTGTGCTTTTGGCATTTTGCACAAAAGCAGAATGATCTTGAGTATATCTATTCTCTTTTTATGTATTTCTTCCTTGTTTTACTTTCTCATTACTGTGGATTCATTAGTTTCCACGGGTACCAGTTTGTTTTCGTGGATTAAAGAACATTAGTATTTTCGTGGATATTTGATCTCGTAGTTTTAGTAAGGTTTGCATATAGATCAATACTACATTTTTAGTTTGTTGAACATTTAGATTCTTGATTCACTTTTAACCACGAAACCAACAACAACGAACCTCAAACGAATTATACTGAATCCACAGTAAGTAATATTACATTCTACTTCCAAGTTGTCAAAGTATCCACCGATGCCCCAATTTTCATCTTCTTCGAGCTTAATTTATCGGTAAAGGATGAACATATCCTGACATGTATCTCAAATAGCTTCTGTATTCAAATGGAAGTTATGTAACTGTTCATCGTATACAGTAAAATCTTCCACAACGAAAAAGTAATGAAGATACACAAATCTCTTCCAAATACAATGGTGTGTCATGTGACAATAAACCACACTTCACATCTTTCATTACTTTGTGTCCATGAATGATATCGTATACTCATCTTTGTAGATGCAAAACCTACATCTAGATAAGTACATGTAAGTATATTTGAGATTAATCGCCATTTCGATTGTCTTTATGCACAAAAATAGAGTAGAATTTTCCTAAGAACTAATTGTAATTGTAATTTTAATGTATGCATTTTGGATACAAAATTTAATGAAAATGTCTATCAATTGTAGGCCACCATGCAGTGCCATTAATTATAATAAACATTGAGAAAGATTATTCAATTTATTCAGGTAAACATAGTTATCAAAGGTACCAGGATAACAATTTAATAAGCCAGACGCGCGTTTCATTTACATAAGACTCATCAGTTACGCTTACATCAAAATAGTTATAAAGCCAAACAAGTACAAAGTTGAAAGTATTGAAGACCAGAATTTCCAAAAAGTGGGCAAAATACGGCTAAGGTACACAGGCAAAAGTGCCACGCATGATATACGCGTGAAGGCCATTACATGCGAAAGTTATGCGTGGATCATGCGTGAATCATGCGAAATATGAAGTATGCGTAAATCGCATGATCTTCACATGCGGTTTTCGCATGTTTTAAACATGCGTGTATCGCATGATTTCTTAAACGCATGATTTACGCATAAGGGCTATTACATGCGTAAATCATGTGTGAATCGTGTGAAAATCATGCGGTATCTGAAGTATGCGTTAAACGCATGATCTTCACATGCGGTTTTCGCATGTAATAAATACATGCGTTAAACGCATGATCTTCACATGCGGTTTTCGCATGTAATAAATACATGCGTTAAACGCATGATCTTCACATGCGGTTTTCGCACGTAATAAATACATGTGTGTATCACATATATTGTAAACGCATGATTTACGCATGAAAGCTAAGTACATGAGAAAGTTATTTGTGTATCATGCTCAACTCAACTGATTTATGTAATAGTTGTAAATCTCATGTGTTGTATATAAATCATGATAGATATTGCACATATAAAGTCAATTCTTTACTTGCTTTTAATATTCTGCATGCCAGATCATGGCAGATGTACATGCATATTGTAAATCTCTGCTTAAAGCTTTTAACTTTAAATATTGGCATATATGAGTACAAATGGAGTCATTTCTTTCCAGCAAAGACCACATGATTAATCTAATTTAATTAAAAATATGAAATATTAAAATAATTTAATATATATAGAGCAATTTAATGAAAAGGGTATGGTAATATACAAAATAAAATGGACAGCCTCTCTTGACAACAGTTTCACATTATTTTATATGATGAAAAGACTGTGAATTTCTTCATTTTCTTAACGCTGATTTTTTTTAATTTCTTCATGTAGTCATCCATTTATTTAATTTAAAATATGGTTGTACCATCAACATGATCTACCAAAAACATCTCATAAGAAAAAAATCTAGAAAAGGGGTCAACATGGTCAAATTATTTTGCATTAAAACAATGTTGATTTAAAGAATAAGTTTTTCCTGTACATTGTATGTAATTGAAAAAATCTTTCTTTTAAATCAGAAGTTAATGCGTGTCCCTGAGTAACAAAAAGTGCCTAGTGTCTTCCCAACAAACAACTAAAGTAATGGTGGATGGCATATCTGTCAATGTGTTTCTTTATTTGAAGAATTTGGTGTTAACATGTTAATGACAGATCTTTTGTTCTTCAATACTTTGGAAAAAAAAGTTTAAACTAATGATATAGAACTTGGAATATCTAGATGTGTTGTGTTGTGTTAATATTGTTATCGAGTATATATAACTTTCTCAAAAGTTTAGTACAATACCTTACATCACTTTTTTTCATATGTACATGTGTGCCAACTACCCCCCCCCCCCCCCCCATCTTTGACCAAATGGCAGTTACATATAGATGTATATTTTTTAGTCTTTAAAAGGTGCTTCATACAGTTATGACTATAATCAAATTAAACTACCCATTTGCATATGTTATCTAGGATTTTCTTATTCTAAATCACTGACATAAGGCTGAATTACAAATTACCTGATCATTGGTTGTTCAAACAAACGAGACCATACTCGATAGCTGATCATTCTGATTATCTGTTCAAGTACAAAACTATGCTAACAAGAAAATGTACATGAGCATATAGAAAGTACTTGAAAAGTTTCAGATTGTTTGAGGATCTTTGAGGTCTGAGTTTTTATCCTGTTCAATGAGGCTCTTAAGATTTAGGGGAAAGAAACACTTTTATCATGTTTAAATCACGACAAACAAAAATCACTTTACATGGTGTTACTTCGTCCCTTATAGTCCATATACAATGACAGAATAATGTACCATTATACATTAATCATATATATTTCTTCTTCTTTAGAGTGGAATATAAAAAGCAAAGGACATAACTACCTGCTTCTATTCTATTTGTGTTTTAAGCAAGCATTGGGGGGGGGGGGGGGGGTACTCTTACATGTATAAACTTCCATTTGTGACCACCTCCTGCATGTCCTGCATGTCCTGCAGGTGGTTTCAAAAGTTACCCGTGCTTGTGGTTTTCCGAGTCAAAGTTCATAACTCTTCAATTCTCTATTCTATACATATATAAAGGAAACAAAAAATATCAATGTTCGAGGCATTCATAAATATCAGTGTGCAGGAAAACATTCACGGAACGGATTTTGATTAAAGTATTGCAAAGAATTAAGTCGTTAGTTAAGATCAAATGTGAACACATTTTAAAATTGCGATGTATACCAAAACAGACTTGGTAAGAAATTTTGATACATTTCTCCAGCCTACAGGTGAAAATAAAATTGGGTAAGAAAAGATAGAATAAAAAATAACAATACAGGGTCTTTAGCTGTGTGTCTCTTGTTAACCGTGAAATCAAAGAAGGATACAAATTAATCTGGTAACTTATTACCATAAATCCAATAAAACGCGAAAAAGCCTATTAAAAATATAAAATGTTCATGCAGTAAAACACCAATAACTTTACATTACGGGCCATTACAAAGAAACTAACGATTGCGCCAGTGACGGATTCAGAAATTTTGATAACTTTAAAAGGGGGAGGGCACTGACTGCTAAAGATTTTCCGCTCTAGTCATGCTTTAGTGGTTCGATATATAATCCATTGCCTTCTTTGTGGAACACGAATCTCCAAAATACATGGGTGAACTTAAGTACTATACATGGTTAACAGTTCGGAACTTTCTGCCGTCAACATGTGGCAACCTAGCTTCAGTAGCTTTTAGTAAAATTGCAAATGAAGCCGGGACTATTATACTAACATGTGAACATACGGTTTGGCGAGCTTTTCGTGGAATTTAAGAGATAGTGTTAAAAGTATATGCATACTTAATAAATCCATGAGTTGATTATTATAAAAGAAAAAAATATTGTTTAGCCTTTGACCAATAGATCGAGTCCAAAATTTATCCATTTCAAGGATCGACTATGCTGATAATGTAGGCCGGTAGGCTAGCACTGGCTATAATTTGTGTAGAGCTTTGTAGAGTGTGCAATTCTAAGTCACAGAGACAGTAGCAAACTTAAAGTATATTTCCTAATAATATAATACATTTTTAAATTCAGATTAGTTAAATGTATAATTCACTTATTAAATGTTTATATCTGCATCTAAGACTTATTGATTGTTCATTTTTTCGCCACTGTCAGCAGTATTGACTATTTCTCGAAGGTGGTAAGTTTTTATTAATGGAGGAAGCTGGAGAGATCTTCCGCAGGAACACTAACAAACCAAGAGTATTCCTATGTGTTTTATTTTATTTATTTACACTCTGACTGAGATTTTTAAATTCTCTGATTGGATTAATTTCTCGTTTGTCAATTTTCCCAAATTCCATCCCACATCACAAAAGAGTTACAGAAGAATGCCAACCCCTCAGCAGAGTAATTTGATTCTGAATCATGGGGAAAAATGCAAAATAAGTGAATGACTTAAAAGAAATAAATGATAATCAGTCAGGCTATATATGATATTATATAAATATTGCTTATTTAATATCAATTCTTTTTGTTCTTTCTTCTTCACTTTTTTTGGTCATTATTCTTTATACAATGTATATCCCCATTATTGATTCCAGACTCATAATCAATGCTCATATATCCATCCGTGATCCGTAAACCAAACTAGAAAATTACGTAAACGGCTTTGCACGTTGAACACGAAAACCCGGAAACTTTTCACCGTTGCCATTTTTTTTTACTATGACGCAAAATCCATGGACGCTCGTGCGTCTGCTGATTTGATTTTTTTTACTGTATTTTAAAAAGATTAGACAGAGACAGCCAGAAATATTATACAAGACACTGTATTTATTCAAACTGAGAGATCAAAAATTTAGTATAAATGTATTATTAATTGTCGATTAACTGGAAGAAACCGGCGAACAAAAAAATGAAATGAACATGATGAAAGTTAGTCCAAATAATTATGACGTCTTGAAAGGCTATTATAATTTTTTTCTTTGACGCCTTACTTCGACGTCAAAGAAAAAAATTATAATAGCCTTTCAAGACGTCATAATTATTTGGACTAGATGAAAGTCAAACCAACCGGAACATTGACGGATTTATGTACTTGGAAAGCGCAACGAAAGGTAAATATTATCTTACACGTGTTTTAAATGGATAAAATCAGATGCTAGAGCTATAGTTTACAGTCTTTTGACTTTATACCGGCGTACAACATGTCAAATGTTATCATGGTTATGCATGCACAGGGGTTTCTGTTTGTTACAATTTGCCGGGTTCACTATCCATCCATACGAACCCCGAAAAATTGGGGTTGCATAGTAAACACGGCAAAGTGTAACAAACCCCTGTGATGCATGTAAACCCTTTAATCAGTCCAAGAACGGAAGCAAGACAACTCGACCTGCCGACATGTACACATCAGCAGATACATATAAAATTATTTGTAATCAATAAAAAAAAAAGACATGTAGATTTTTTTGCAAAATGATTAAGTAATGCAAATTGTTTTTTCGTTCTTTTCTTTTCATAGTGTGATTGAAAAACACCTAGTATACAGCCAACTTCTAACGATTAACATATAGTTGTATGATACACGTGGATCAGGATATCTTTCTACTTCGGTTTCACCTGAGATATCGCACTGGATTTGGTATATTAAATACACAGTGTTCAATTGTCCTAATACGAGATTTTATTGACCTGATCAATTTCTTATTAGGACAATTGAACACTGTGTAACGGATTCATCCTGATTTTGTTATTTAACATATTATTATATTCAAATTCAATATTAGGACAATATCAACTAAATATATTTTAGAAATTGAATCTAAAACTGTGAAAAATTTAAATATTAGGACTAATTAAGTAACTCAATTTTTTTTATTAGGTCAATGGTATAAGGGAGATGATCTAATTGACGTAATAAATAAGGGAAATCATTCCAATTGACGTAATACAAAATTGTACTGAAATTTATTAGGACAATATCAGCCGATCAAATTACGAGAAATTCTTATTACTCAGTCTTGAGTTCACTATGTTGAGTTCTGTAGCTGGACTTTTATCGTTTTTCGTTAGTTTTTTGTTTGTGTCATGGAGCCGTTAGTTTGTATTCGAGTTTGAATGCCCCACTGGTATCTTCTCCCTTTATTATATAACCGTCGTTGGCTGGCCATACCAGCTTGTAATATAAATATTTTAACCGTATCCGTTGAAGGAAGTTCAAATATCGTTGACGAAATCAATTCCAATTTTTTCAATATATAGAGAACAAAAATGTAGGATGCCAATCTTATGGCGCCTTACACATATTCCTAGGAAACCTACTGGAAAACCGTCAAGATAAAAAAAAAAGAGGGGCCAAAGATACTAGAGGGACAGTCAAACTCATAAATCGAAAATAAACTAACAACGTTAACGCCATGGATAAAAATGAAAAAAGAGTGTTTGAGAGGCCATATAATTATCTTTTATATAAAAAAAAAAATTAGCACCTCAAATCTAAATGCACCATTTAGAAAAAGTCTACTTCAACCTTACTGTTTGCAAAAGTATAAATTATTCTAAATAACAAGGATGTTCTGGTACCTAACAGAAAACCCTGGCCGTTTTTGGCACAACTTTTTTGAACTTTTGGTCCTCGATGTTGTTCAACTTTGTACTTGTTTCGGCTTTCAAACTTTCGCAATTGGCGTCACTAGTAAGTCTTGTGTGGACAATATGCACTTTTGGCGTATTAAAGTTGTAAACTTATTGCCTTTTGTTAGCTATTATTCGTGTGTTTCTTTGTCAATTATGTTGTCCTATTTATTTATATTATAGTCCTGTAATGTTGTGTTGTCATTTTAATGTTATATTTCACATGGCCATAAAAATAATGTCGTGCCACGCGACATATCAGAAAACGGGAGCAATGAGGGATTAGTTTTTAATTAGATTGGAAGAGTATATTCCAGGATAATTTTGCCTTTGTCAAATCTTGTAAGTTTGTTTAGCTTGTGTTGGTTCTAAGTGTGTCAAATTGTTTGGATGCGGGGCCATAGTCCTAGACTATACGGTTTTTAAAACTCTCGAACCAATTTTTTAGAAGTCGTGGTGTTATATTGTTTTCGTCTTTGTCATTTATAATCACTTAAAAATCTGTTTTCTTGTAGCGGGGATGAATAATCTTGAATGCCTTACATTTACAGATGTAAAATATATATAAACTGTAAAACGCAAGTGAAGATGCAGATTCTAATGCAATTTAGATGTAACAATTTTTTTCATTGGCTAAAAGTTGCTGTCAAATTCACAGTTGACCAGGCGTAACTAAGGAGGGACCCGCCATTTTGAATTGATTGAATCCACAAATTTTAGATTTCTACTAAATAATCGAAAATAAAACAACACCTACCTCGAATTCACCGTTTTAATGTAATTTTATCCGAATTTGAAGCGTACAGGTAACGTAATAACCTCCAGTTTGAAAGTTTCCATTTGTATGACGTCACGTTTAGCCATGACGTCTTTGTGCCAAAATCATTCATGAAGTTTCGCGGATTTTTTTCTATTTGTCAAATTAAGACATTTTTTCAAGTTTTATCGTATATTTTCTTTTTGTAATGCATTAGAATCGGAATAACAGTACTGTAGTTAAAGAGTTGCCACCGTCAATTTTGATTTGACGGTCGCAAATCTCCGTTTTACTGTCTCCGCTACGCGTCGGCAGTAAAACTGCATTTGCGACCTTCAAATCTACAATTGACAATGGCATCTCTTCAACTACAGTGCTGTTATTCCTTAATTCTACAGCATACACCAGTACATTGTTGTTGTCTTCATATATGTCCTTTAGTTTTGTTTTGGACTTTATCTAGTGACGACTGATGCCAAGATTTCAAGATTTTAGTGTAATTTGTCTATAGATTATTACAATCTGTCCTTAATTTAAAGTCAAACCAATCAGTCTACGTTGAAACGACAAAACGCTATGATAACGTATTTACATACCTGTCTAAATCTGATATACTTCTGGGTGTTGCAATTTAACTTGTTACATGAGTACCATATAAATACAAACGACTTGTGTCCGTCCAAATTTTAAACACATAAATATATTATTCAGTTATCTTTCTTTGTACCATTTTATGAGTAAGATTACAATGTGTTCCGAGTTTGACACGAGCACATTTACATATTTTCTGTTAAACAAACTGTCAACTAAAAACCTTGACGTTGCTCAGAATTGTTTAACTTATTTTGTGACCAACACAATTTTTTGTTTAAAAGTTTTGTGTGCACTTTTCGTCTTTATTTAACAGCCATGCGACTTATACAAAGTTACAAAAACAAAATAAAGAAATCAATTTTATGCACAGTTTATGCACTATTAAATATCTTCCTTTCAGTAGTGATCATAACCAATATTGGCGATCCAAGAATGGACAACTTATATTAATTAACCAAATAAATCTCAAACCCAGTTAAGGGACAACAACATCTACATCACCGATGTAGCTTTCCGTTCAAATACTGTCCTTTCTTTTATGTGGACCGCATCGTTTATCTCATGGTGGCGTGTTCGCCTCGAGTGCGGGAGGTCACTGGTTCGTTCTCTAGGCGGCTAGAATCAATGACTTTACACATTATAATATTTGCTGACTCTCCACTAAGCACGCGGCATGTAGGTGTCGGCTCGGAGGCGGAATCTTGTGTCTGTGAGGTAACTTGTCTTCTTTGCAACTGTTACTTTGTGAACTAGCACGTTAAAATAAGGCTTAGCGTGTCGGTCTAGTACATGTACAAAGAAGGGTTTATATTGATAATACATTAACATATTCTCGTCCTGAATGTGCATATTAACTTGCCGCTGGACGTTAGGCAGCCATCCAACATCATCATCCTTTTTTTGTCGACTGAAATTTCCCACAAAAAAAATATTTTGAAAGTTATATCACATATATGCTTGTTCAAAATCATGGCTCCTTATCGACGATTGTGTTGTATTTGTAGTTCCATGACTATAACATGTACAAATTTGATTCTCGTCCATAATATTGTCTATGTCTAGATTATACACGAAGCAGAATTAATTGTTTATGTGTTAGCCCTTATTTTGTTGCAATGAAAAGACACAAACTTTGATTTGTTTATTGAATTCAGTAAGTGTGATAATTTTTTGATACGGATTATTTGTTATAAAAAAATATGTTATCATTTATTATATCGTTATTCAGTCTGACTGAAACCTCCCCGCATGGCCATTGTTCCATCCCTAATTTATTCAATTTTAAACTGGCGAAATAAAATTTATTATCATGTTTTCCTTGAATTAAACGGAAAGAAAACAATATTCATACTTAAATATTTATCTGGACAAGTAACTATTATATATAGATATTTTCAAACAACTATAGAATATAAATAAAAGATGTAATATTATATCGTTTTTTTTTACATTTGGATATCTCTTATCAATATTAGATCCTTATTCACTGGTATACAATAATTTCAAACTCTACGCCAACTTAAGGAATCATGTCCGTCTCATGTTTAAAACAAAGACTGGTTGAATATGTACCAAAGCAAAATGAAATGAAATGAACTTGTTTGGGCAAGTACAAAGTACTCGTTCATATATAGATAGAAGAATATGTGGTATGGGCCAATGAGACAACTCACCATCCAAGTCACAGTTTGTAAAAGTAAACTATTAAGGTTCATCCAAGTACGGTGGTCTTCAACACAGAGCCTTGGCTCACACCGAACAGCACGCTACAAAGAGCCTCTAAAAATTACTAGTGTAAAACCATTCAAACGGGATAACCAACGTTATACATGAATAAAACCGCCCAACAGAGTACAATGCATGTTCGTTCTCACGGCGTGATATTCACAAATAATTATAAAAATAAATGTTTCCGTATTAACATTGCATTTTGTTAACAATTAAAAACCATAGCTCTTCCTTGTTCAATTATGTACTTCGGCGTTTTGTGGTTTATTTTTAGCTCTTCCTGTTAATTCACATAGCAACTGGACACGGCAAAAGTGAGTGTAAATTTGATTATAAACTTGTTGTCGTTTTATGTTATTAATCAAATTATATTTTATAAAACTAATTTTATGTATGTCGTAATTCTGTAGGACCAATAGTGTTGTACAAATACTGTTGAACTCGTACCCCCCCCCCCTAAAAAAAAAAACCCAACAAAACTCTGAATATTATACAAACGAGCGAAAGGGGTGATCACTAAATAACACAGAGGTAAAAATAAATTGCATGCATGCATGCGAAAAGTATTTCACGGTATGAAAGGGTTGATGTTCGGGATATGATTTTATTTTTATTTTAGTAGGTTTGATCGATGCTTTTTAACGCAAAGTGTATTTTTACGTGGCAGAGGATGTGTCGGTTTCATTATTAGTTCACGCGCATCAAACAATTTGTTTTCTTGTGTTCGAAACCTATAGTGATATGTAGGGCTTCTGAAATATCAGATTATATCATACCAACAACATGTCTAGAAGATTTCTTTTGAAATATCTATTTGAACAATGAATCTCGTGTTGTTCTCTCTAGGATCAAACTTTTTTCTTAAACTTTATGAGCTTTTAAACCATACTTCAAGACAAAATATCCCCCTTCCAAAAAAAACCAAAAAAAAAAAACAAATGAATAAAAACAAAACATCCAAAAGAACAACCTGAAACAAGCATAAGAAAAACCAAACAACATAAAAATAAAAAAAAAAACATAATCTAAAAATATTACCAAAAAAAAAAAAAGGTGTCGATTGCAGCAATTTTTTCAATCCTCAATGGTTGCATTAAACAGACATTAATAAGGATTTTTTAACCTTAGGGCACGACCATTTGATATTCTGGGAAGGGGGGGATGGCAGGAGGATTTTGAAAATGAATAACTCAGCCTTGATAATCACAATAATAAATGGTTTGTTCTGTGATATTTTGAAAATAAAATACCTGACTTGCAATGTATTGAAAATAAATAACACAGCAGGTTTAAACGAAAGTATGAGATGGCACCAAATTCTTCATAAATTCATCTTTTTTTCCCGAAAAAATATCGGATACACCTCCCGAATCTTTTAATAACAAAAGTATTAATATTATTTAAATATACTTGAAACGTCTAAAATTGGTTTCATTTAACTTGAGGTATAGAGTCTCAGAAACACTTACCTCAATTTTATTTAACAGGACAGTAACTACATTGAGGCAAATGCCTGATGTAGGAAATTTCAAAACCAAACGCTCGTCTCTATATCAAATTGTGTTCACGGCGAGTGCCTTGCAAGAAACAAGTTATTTTCTCCCTCAGACTTTTTCGGGATCAATGTTTCTTATTTGATTTGCCTTTTGTTCCTTGATTGCCCTTCTGTATTCTGTTAGTGCTGCATTCCTTTTGTAATTTAGTAATTTTACTATTAACTTGATCATGAGTTAAAAAAACAGCAGCCTCAGACTTAACGATGTGAATTACATTTTTGCTTTATTATGCATATTGGACTTTCGATGTTGTCCCTAGAAACTTTAGTCTTACACTGATTCTAAACATTTTACTCTGAGACCAAAATATTGTCAAAAAATTATTAAAGCAGAACTTGCATTATCAGATTAAGAAAGGTCTGGGGAACACCCAGAAAGCATGATTTTGCATCATCTGTTCTATAGGTTGTTGGTCCTTCAGCGGCTCCAAAACCCTTCAAAAAAATGTTTGCCTGGCTCCGATTGGCAAGACATATTTACCAAAACGTTTAAATGAGGCTAGTTGCAATTAAACATTTATACTGAGTATGTGTGCAATTAATTTATATGCAGTTGGAAATATATACGATTAATTTCTGCAGAAGATGATGATTAATTCTGATTAAATGGTACATAATGGCTTGACTATACATGTATTATCTATAATAAACAAATAATTTAAAAATTGTATGTTTTCAAATACTATAAATATATATAGTTGTGAAAATATATAATCAGTCTCTTGCTTAGATGAAAATGGAAAATCTTGCTTCAAAAGTGCAGAAAAGAGATAATCTGGCCTCATAGTTTACAAAAATAAATAACCGATTCAAAACAAATGCTCCTGCCCACCGCCCCCGCCCACGGAATATCAAATGGTCGTCCCCATAGAAAAAGTTTGTTCCAAGACTTTGACGATTAAACGCATTCTATTTTCAGAAGCAAACAATATGGTTATAGTTGTTAACAGACGGATGTTTTGAAGTTCAGAAAAATAAATCGTCCCATCTACCCATTTTATAGTTACAAATAATCAGAACGATACTATTCTAAGATGGTTATTTTATGTAGCGTCAATACTATTTCGATATGGCCCCAATAGATTATCTTTACGTATGGTAGGTTAGGGTTCAGAGTCCGATAGTTATTGTAACTTCTTCTGCTACTACTTTAAATGCGTTGCCTGTAAATGTTTCAAGTCGAAATAATATTGGCAGACTGTTAAACATAATGCAATCAAAATACATTTTTTTCAGATACAGTTTTTGAGAAGGATAAATATACCGGTATGTCGACTACCATTTGTGGAATGGTACTGTTGTTGTTGATTCATAGTGTCGTTGTGGAAAGATGTCCTCAGCCGTGTAAATGCAACAGAGCTATTGTTACATGCCACAGAGAGCTGCAATATATACCAAAACTACCAGATGACACTAAAGTGCTAATATTTTCTGTAAATTATCTGCCCGTCATTAATCAAAATACAATGTCAAATCTAACAATGTTAAAGTTAACTGTACTTGTCTTACGTGACAACCGTGTTCAAACTATCTCAAAAGATGCTTTTTCGAAACTGCCTTTTTTGGAAAAAATAGATCTGAGCGGAAACCAAAACCTTACAATAAACCAAGTAGCTGACACACTAATGGGAATACGGTCCCCATATCTTCATACTGTTATACTCAATTCGTTTTATTGGCGCAAAGATCTGTCAACTATATATCAGGCCTTATCGGTACCGCAATTCAAAATAAAAACCCTTATTTCGGAAGGCAATACATTAAAGATATTGAATTTTACATCACTAAGTCGCCATCTTCCTGAATTAGAACATTTAAGTGTGAAGTTCAACAGTATACAGACATTTATCACTGATCATGCTCCTAAGCTTAAAACACTTTTGTTAGATTACAACTACATTGAATTAAAAGCGAATATGTTCGGGACACCAAATGATTGTTTTTTTCCGAATCTTGAAATTTTACAAATCAAGTCTAATTTCATCATATATTTCGAAAACCGTTTCTCATGCCTTGACAATCTCCATACGCTCAAAATAGGAAGGAATCCGGTGAAGCGTATCCTGAACAATACTTTTTATAACTTGACTTCATTGAGGACATTGAGTATAGGTAATACTGGCGGACGTTTATATAAAATTGAGAGCTTGGCATTCAGAAGTAATACTATACAAAGCTTAAACTTTTCCGCGAACAATTTTCCATTTACTTCCGTAAGTGCGGAACGTTTCCACTTCAATCCGGATGAAATGTTTAACCATTTACCACAATTAGAAGTTTTGGATTTAAGTGAGAACAAGTTTAATGTGACTAATGATGTGTTGTTCAGAATGCTTATTCCCTTGACAAATCTGCTAAATTTGACTATAAGACATTGTGCATTGACAACAATACCGAAGAATTTGATTTTCAGACTTCCGAAATTAAGATATCTTGACTTGTCACAAAATCATATTAAGACGTGGAAAGGTAACACAGCGTTCCAGAATGTATCCTCCATCGAAGTACTGAGACTGGATATGAACTACATCACAGTATTCAAAGAATCGTTATTTCCACCGGACTTGAGAAGAAATCTGAAAAGTATATATCTAGCTAATAATCCTTTTTCATGCACGTGTAAACTACTTTGGCTAAGGAAGTGGATAGAAGAAAAGTCAGAAAAATTTAAGCAATACCCTGAGGATTATATATGTAGCACACCTATCGAGTTACATGGTTCATTGTTAAAAAGCTACTTTCCTTCAGACAGAAAATGTGAAAGTATTAACGAACTTCTTATAGCATTTACAGTGTTATCAACAATTGGTATTTTTGTTGTCATGCTTGTAAGTTTGGTATATAAAGGTCGATGGCACATACGTCATGCAATATATCTCTGCCATGTGCGAAGAAAAGGTTACGAAGGCATGGATGATTTGTCAAATGTCTTATATTCGGGATTTGTCGTTTATTGCGAAGAAGACCAAGAGTGGGTGAAGGAAAAGTTTGTCAAAATGGTCGAAATAAACGACCGTAAACTGTGTATTCATCATCGCGATTTTGACGGAGGAAAATTAATTATTGACAATATCGCAAACGGAATTGCCCGAAGTAGAAAAGTTATACTTATTCTGTCACGAGCAATGATACAGAGTGATTGGTGTCTGTTTGAAATGCGACTTGCCCATAAAAAGTTTTTAAAGCGTGCAGACTCACTTTTGATTATAATGTTAGAGACCGTATCACCTGATGATATGCCGAAGTCTTTACATACACTTTTAACAATATCAACATATATACGATGGTCAGGTGGTTTGACAGAAGAGGAGGAGTTTTGGAAGAAAGTTCGGAGGGCAATAAAATGATATTGTCACTGATAAGTATTTCCACCAGTGTTTAAGTGACCCTTAAATACAAACTGTTCTTATGAAAAAAATGGGTGAGATATGATGTGATATCGACAGCAATTACGCTTTTAAAATTCATCATCCTTTCCTGACTTCTTTGTAAGAGTTATCTCATTAAGCATGTGTTCATGTTATCACAAATGTTTCAACAAGCTTTTCAATTGTTAGCCACAACCTCATGATTCATTGAATTTTAAATCTTGTATGTGTTTTTTTTAAGTAATCCTATAAAGCGGTGTGTATATAACACATATGGGCATTGCAGTGTTTAAACTTTTCAAAAAAGAGTACGGTATAATTATGTATGATGCAGAGGGAAATTAGGATTGCTGAAAAGTTCATGGTGGAATAGTGTATAAAAATATAATTGAAAATGTAAATGGGGAATGTGTCAAAAAGACAAAATTCCTACCATAGAACAGACAACAGCAGAAGGTCACCAATAGGTCTTCAATGCATCGAGAAACTCCCACACCCGGAGGCGTCCTTAAGCTGGTCTCTAAATAAATATCTATACTAGAACAGGGATAATGGACGCCATACTAAACTCCGTATTTTACACAAGAAACAAAAAATCATACAAGACTAACAAAGGCCAGAATGTCCTGACTTTCGACAGCGCAAAAATGCGGCGGGGTTAAACATGTTTTTTGAGATCTCAACCCTCCCCTATACCTCTAGCCAATGCAGAAAAGAAAACGCATAACAATACGCACATTAAATTCAGATTAAGAGAATACCGAGTCCGATGTCAGAAGAGGTACATGAAAAAAAAGAGAAAATAAACAAAATGACATTAATACATAAATAACAACAGACTACTAGCAATTACTGACATGCAAGCTCCAGACCTCAATTAAACTGATTGAAAGATTATGTCTTCATCATATGAATATCAGGCACAATCCCTCCCGGTAGGGGTTTAGTATTATACCATCATGAAATATATGCGAAGAACATAACCCGTGTCATGACAACAACTGGTTTTAAATAAAAGTGTTTAATTCCGATGCAAACACCCAATAAGTGAATCAATATTAAATCCAAAATTGCAATCTTTAATGACCTGACAACAGCATCCTAAATATATCCCTTCTTAATAAGTCTGATTAAAATTTGTGTTAGCTTCTGAGGTGAATATTGACATTTTTGTGTTTTTTAAAGAATATTATCATAAAAGATTGAATGTGAAATACCAGAACGTATAAGATGTCTGCATGTTGAGTTATATTTACGAATGATGTCCTTGTACCGATGATAAAATTTAGTTAATGTTTTGACTAGTTTGTGATATCGAAAACCCTGGTGTAAAATTTTTCAGTAATACATAAATTTATCTCGCTAAAATCTAACATGTTGTTGCATTCACCAGCGAATCGTACAAGTTGAGATATATAAACACCGTACTATGGTGACAAAGGAACGTCACCATTTAAAAATGGACAATTAACGATAACAAATGAAAAATCATCTATTTTATCATACATTTTTGTATTAAGCTTTCCGTTAATGATATAGATATCAAGATGTTATTTTCTGTCTTAAATAATAATGTAATGTTTTGTGTTATGAAGAAGTAGTAATATTCAGTAGTTTTATAGAGAAGTATGCGCTATTTATACTTTGGGATATGTTTCCCTGTTACGCAGTCTCCTGTAGCTAGATATTTCCACAAATCCGGCCGTCTGTTTTCTTTTTTGAATTATTTCCCTTTTTGTCATGCCGGTGAATTTTAGTCGGGTATGGGTTTTGTTAATGAATGAGCTAAGTATGGTGAGGACAATTTTACATAACGTTCATTGCACTCTAAAACGTTGTAAATATATATTGAAATTTGCAAAAGTTGATGGAAAAATTTTTTATGGGAGTAACATATGCATATATTTAATTTTTTCCGAGATAAATAAGGCTCTGTTTCACATTATTATAAACAAATTGTAAAACACAAAAAAAATATTTATTTTCTAGCTTTGTAAATTTTACATTAAGCGTCATGAGTTCCCTGGCAAAACCTTAATCAAAATAAGGCAACGAAGTAAATTATGTTCATAACGGAAAAATCGAGGGGGGAAAAATCGGGTAACAGACAAAAAATTGAGGGAAACGCAAAAATATAAAGGAAACACGCCCAAAATTAAAATGTAACACCAGAAAAGAACTAAACATTTTGACAAAATTCGTAGAATAACAAAAAATAACATCAACACCAAATAATGAATTTTGGGAAAAGAAAAGTACCGTGAACGTCTTTTAAAAAATGGAATTCACATCAATATAAAAAAAACAAACAACAACTTAAAATGAACTAACAGAAACGAATAAATTAACAAAGGGCCCTATTCCTGAATTTCAAAGCTTATGAAATAACCTATAACATTATTTACATCATATAATACAATAAGCCATTTCTGATGGACCTGTCATTATTTGATAAAAAATATTTTGATTTTTTGATAAAGTACAAAATCGTTTGAATAGCACTGCTTTGGGATTTTTTCGCTTATAGTCAATGTATCTCATTTTCATTTAATAAAACAAAAAATTACTTCATAAAAGATGATCGTTTCTTGTAAAAATGTTTAAAACTATTTACCAATGTAAATAAAA
>CM034360.1:14984589-15074108 GCA_019925275.1 Mytilus edulis | reverse complement strand
TACATGTACAAGCCAAAAATTTATTTGATTTTTATCTTTAAAATCTTGAATATGTTAAAAAATTACAACTGTATTGTTTTAAAAACGCACCCGAAAAAGTTATCTCCCCCAAAAAATTTTTGGCATTAAAAAATCCTAGTCATGAACTAATTTTGAAATTTAAAAAACAAACATTGTTACAATTTCCCTACATATAATGTACATTTTTCGGTTGATCATAATACGTATTATGTTTAAAAAAAAAGAAAAGAAAATAAGCCAAAAAGATTACAGTATTTAGTAAATAAATTTTTGCTGTTTAAGTAAATAAACATGTAGACAAATACTTTATAAATCGTGTGAAAGCCTGGAGTTAAAATTTAAACAAAAGTGTTCACATTATTCTGATTATAACAGATTATTTTCGACTTATACAAAAAAAAAATCTATCTTGTCTAGAGGCTATTTAAAGCTTGAAATTGTTTATCATCACAACTACCTACATATGTAGCAGCTATCTGGTATATTTTAATTATGACGAAAAGATCAATACAACAATTAAATTAAAAAAAAATCTAAAGCAAAGAAGCCTCGTATGCCTAAAGTAAAATTGTGTTTTTTTAGTTTTTAATACCCTTTAAACTCATGTAACCCCCAAATGATTGTGTTTTCCAAGTGACTGGAAATGTAATGTAATGAAGTGAATGTATATTTATTCAGCTCATTATAAGACTCAAATCGATTAAAAATTTGCAAAAAATTGTTGGGGGGGTTTTTTTCACTAGTTTTTTACTTTGGTTTGTCGTTTTAACCCCTTTTATATTATAATCAGGGGTCTGTTTTATTAAAGTTTTTTCATGGATTTTTTTAGATTTGATTGGTAAAAAGTATTTGTTGCTCTGCGTAGAGTGATGGGTTTTTGTTTCTCACTACTTTTATTCCGTTATTACATAATTTGATAGTTCTAACAATTTTAGATTTTTAGTCAAGCGCATGCTTGTAACTTTCTACAACATTTTACTTATAGATCTAAGAAGATGTGGTATGAGTGCCCATGATACAATGCTCCATCCAAGTCACAATTTAAAAAAGTAAACCATTATCAGTCAAAGTATGGTCTTCAACACGGAGCCCCGGATCACACCGAACAGCAAGTTATAAAGGGACCCAAAAATTACAAGTGTAAAACCATTAAAACGGGACAACCAACGGTCTAATTTATATAAACAAGAAACGAGAACCCTTGTTAACCACATCAACAAACGACAACCACTGAAATCAGGTTCCTAACTTAAGACAGGTACAAACAATTGCAGCTGGTTTACAGGTTAAATGGTACCAAACCTTCACCCTTATCTGACACAATAGTGTAACAACACAACATACTACTTAATATCAATTGAAATGACTTAACTCAATCAAAAGACACATTAACACATGTGGAAATACATTGAACGAATAAATATGATCTATAATACAATTTAAATACAAAATCAATAACATAAATGATGATTATTAAAGTTACATTATTATACAAGCAGTTAATACATCAAAAATGCGCAATCCATGTGTTAATGTAACACATTTACATTGTAATAATTCAGAAAGAGAACAGTATTGAACATAATTGTTTACCAATACACTTACAAAAAATTGCTAAATAAACATATACATGAATAACAAGACAATTCCAAATATGATGTCAACAATCATCAAAGATTCCTAGCTTACACGTTTTGTCTACATAATACTAATTAGCGTTGCTTGAATCAGAACGGTTAGAAAGCCAAATATATTGCCTTCAACATAGGTCATATCAACTTTATAGAAACAACTTATTTATAATTATGTAGTCTTATCTATGTATGAGATACTTACAATGTCGACGCACAAGATCTTTCTCCTTTTGGAAATTATAAATTTTATCAGTTTTTGTTTGTTACAATGATTTGATTTTACTTAATCAATTTACGAAATGTAATCATTGGTAAAAACAAACTGTTGTCTCTGTGGTAATAAAAATAACATGCAGGAAAATAACAAAAACTATATCATCAAGATGTTAAGTTATAACATTCATTTTTCATTGTACGGATGGTTGCATTTTTTGTTTTTATATGGTGACCACATCGTGGACAAGTATATCCATGAAGCCTGACTATCTAAACATTTATACAGATCCGATTGTAATATGTGAATGTTTAAAACCAATTCCATACTATAAGCATTTATAAGGTTAACTGTAATATACATTCCGTAAATCACCGGATTGAAATCACATAGTTCAGTTTCTTCTTCTGTTTATGTAAGGATTGACCGTATGGAAGTAAACATTCATATGCAGGAGAATGTCTTCTGAAATGTATGTTCTATCTAAAAACATTTTGTTGTATCAAAAAAGAAAACTTAATTTAGAAGAAAGAAAAAATATCGCGACAAATAGTTTAGTCCGCCAGACGCGCGTTTTTCGTCTATATAATACTCATCAGTGAGCTCATATCACAATATTTATAAAGCCAAACAAGTACAAAGTTGAAGAGTATTTATGTTCCAAAATTCAAAAAAGTTGTGCCAAATACGGCTAAGGTAATCTATGCCTTGGATAAGAAAATCCTTAATTTTTCGAAAAATTCAAAGTTTTGTATACAGGGAATTTATAAAAATGACCACATTATTGATATTCATGTCAACACCGAAGTGTTGACTACTGAGCTGGTGATACCCTCGGGGACGAAACGTCCACCAGCAGTGGCATCGACCCAGTGATGTAAATTGTTTTCAGACTGTTTATGAGAGCACTTTTGATTAAAAACGATTAAGGTATATTTATTAATTCGAATTCAATGAAGACATTCTTTATTGAGTTCTACATGTAGTTATATAATTTATAATCGCGTTCATGGTTTCGCTGTTCTGTAAGAAACTTTTGGTCGCATTATCAAGTATCAATTTATGCATGTCTGCTTTCCTTTGGTATTGGCTTTAATCCTTCTGCTATGATGAGTATATTTACAACCATTGGGTCGATGCCACTGCGGGTAGAGTTTTAATTACCCTAGGGGATCACCAACCCAGTAGTCAGCACTTCTGTGTTGACACGAATTATCATTGTTACAGTTATGGTCATATTTATAAATTAACTGTTTACAAAACTTTTGAATTTTTGAAATACTAAGGCTTGTCTACCTCAGGAATAGATTACCTTAGCTGTATTTGGCAAAATTTTTATCAACTTCGTTATTTGGCCTATTTATCTTTTTTGAATTCACTGATGAGTCTTTTGTATCTAAATACAAAATGTAAATCCTGGTATCTATGATGAGTTTATTGATGATTGCACCAAATTTATAAATTCCTCATTTGTTCATTAAATCTTTAATTGCAATATTTTATAATCAACCAATGTAATAGACAACATTTGAATGGAAAACTGTAAATTTCTTTCCTATATTAAAACATAATCCAAATCAAATGTTTGTTACTATGTATATAATATATATAAAACACGATAGACAATTAGGAATTTCTGATGAGAATACGTTTACCCTTAACGCTTTGCATGGTTACGTTTAAGTAGTGTATGCTATATTAAAGCGCTTTTGATATTTTATCACAGTTGCCTAACAAAACGCTGTATGATATTTTAACAAAGTTAAAACTTTTATTTATTATTAAAAACAGAACGTTAACCTCACAATGGTCTATTTGATTTAATCAGAGCATACCGTAACGAATCTTCAAACTATAGAGCTCTATCAAAACATACTTAATTTGTAATAGATGATTCCCGAACTGAAATCATGATTATTTTTTTTTAATTTTAATGCAATTCGTTTGTAACGACAATTTTCATCAGACGTTGACAACTATGTTGAAGGATTATATTCCATGTTCTACCAATCCAGACCTAAAAAAAGTTCAATTTTGAATTCTGATTTATTTATTTTTCGGTTTGTGATTTTTCAGAAAACAAGATTATGCCTTAAACCAACTATTTTGTCAATATTTAAACCATTCAGATGCGTAATTAAAATTATTAATACGACTAGGTTTTTGTTCAAAATCGGGATTACCATATAACGTCACACTGTTTAGATACCAAAGACGATGCAACAGTTTCTTAGAATTTTTCATTTATGGCATTTCAGCCAAAATATATTCAAAATGGAATTTAGTTTAATACGTGGCATTAAAATAAGTAGAATGTATTTTATTTAAAGCTTGACCATCGTGAAACTTTATTTTGCTGTCACAAATATCCGTTTTAACGTGACTAGGGAAACTCAATTTGCGACAATAAAATCTACGTTTTACGAAGGCCACTCTTAATATCCAATACAGTTATCTCCTAATAAACACAGTTGTTTTTTTTAATTCGCATATGAAAAGTAAAATTATACATAATAGGCATAACATTGAAATATTAACAAGATGATTATAAATTGTAAATAATTCTGTTTTTGAAACTTATAGATGGAATTATTTTACAGATACAAACTGAGACAAATACTTAACCTATAAAGTCTTAACATCAGAAATAAATGCTTAATGTATGTAAATCTATGTATGAGTTGCACACTGCTATGGTTCATAAAGGTAATTGGCAAGAAAATAAAACAAATACAATACTATAATGTATTTTGTTAGTTGCATCCACTGATAATGATAAGGCTGTTTTTCTTGGATTTATATAGTGACCACATGGTGAATAATTATATCATCAAACATGTATCCTTGGCATTTGAAGCAGCGATTGTTAGTTAGTGCATATGAACTGCTTGTTTCATTGTTATAATAAAATACTACTAATTTTATTTCAAAGTAGATAATATAGCACATACGCGAAGTAATTTGGAAGTTCTCTCTTCTAGTGGCCAGAACAATAGGTATTGTTAGTTGACGAAATGTATTCAAGGCGTAGTGAATACGCGTCGATACAGATAACGTTGTTAAAGTTTAAGTGAAAACATATAGGTTGCACTTTGTAAATACAGCTGTTTCTCAAAACACGCCTCTTTTGGGGAGTAATTGAATATTCATAGAAAATTCATTTTGTTTACATACTGGTTCCCAGTTATGCTCTCTGTGTTCCATATCGCAGAGACAGAACTTGGTAATGTTACCAGTAAATAAACACGTGCATATTGTTTACATTGAAATCTGTGGTAACCTTTCATTCGAGTTAGGGGTAGTTAAAAAAAATAGTGTAAGTTTAAACTCTGAGAAGTTCAGGGCATATAAACGTTGAAAAATATGCCGCACAGCCCTATATTTTGACCTTTGAAAAAAATTGTGGTGCATATGAACTTTCAATTCTAGGATAAGATTTTTTTCAAAATTTCATAGTAAAAGTGGTACAGTTTTAGCCGTAAAAGGAGTTCCTATGGGAAATTGCATTGTCAATATTTACAGAAATGCAACCTATATAGGGTGAAAAAGGGGAACATTCAGAATTTAACCAAATTTGCTTTATTTCACAGATTTTAAAGAAATTAACTCAAATAAGAAGTTTTATAAATATTTAATGAAGATTAATAGAATCCTGGGCCTTAAATATGATGACTCAGCATAAATTCACAGTTTACAGTATGCATAGTTTACTTAAAGTCCTGGATACAAAATTAAATCATAATATTTGCATATTTGTAAGTTAAATTGTTAAGAAGTGCTTATATTTACTCTTCGCAGTCATTGAAACTCATAGATCCTTCCTGAATATTATTTATGGGGTATATGTGTCCTTTCGATAACCCAAAAGTAAGCCGCAACACTTACATCTGCTTTTTTGTCACCACGGCATAATAAATACAAGCTAGAAAAACAAAAATATCTCAAGAAAACTTACAATAGTGTGTTCTATCCTGAATATGTACTAAATATTCCAAATAGCTAGAAACAGCAGAATTATTTAGGAAATTTGAGGCCCCAGGGGCAAGAAACATAGAAAATTGCCTACCCCCTGGGTCATAAAACAAATAATTTAACTTGTAAATGCTATGATTTTATGATTTTAAAGTTCTTGATATAGAAAACAATAACTATGCTTGGAAGTTATGCAAAATCAACTGTTAGCAGTCATCTCTACAACATTTTAAGTGAATTTATATCTCAGACTGGTATCTGCATACATACAACTATTGCAAATATGGCTTTGTTTGAACACTTCTAGTATATATAGTAGCTAAATTGTGTCAGATATATGGTTAAAGATGATACTGTTGTGACAAGAATTCTAAATTGACCATTTGAGGCAGAAAAAGTGTTCTTTAATTGACAAATAGGCATACAGTAAGATGTGGACTGGATATAGAGGCTGGATTGGATACTTTATATAATCTTGAATGTTGTAATGATTGACTGCTAAACATTACATTTATGATATTCTGATATGCTTTCAATATGTTATCAAAACAGTTTTTAACAGGTTCTAGGCATTTTTTATCAGAAAATATGCAAATAGGGTAAGCTGGCAATAATTAAAGTCTTGTTTTCAAATTCTTTAAAAAATTGAAACAGGGGAGGGGGTATAAAATGTATAGTAAAGAAAAACTTAGAGTATACACAGTGATTTCTTTAAGACTTAAATTCTGATAAATGAGTATTAATGTGAGAAAAACTGATTTTAGAGAGTTTTCTATTTGAATAAATGTCTGTATAGGCATCTTCAAGAATTATAATATCAAACAACATTTAAATTGTGATCGAATAAGTTTTTTTTTAAATGTTTAAATATGTTTACATAACTGCTAAAATGTATTGATTGTGATTGAAGATTTGTAAGTAACTCTATAAAATAGAACCCACATCAGATTGGTAAAACACGACGATAAAAACTCATTAAAATATTTCGAAGACAATCTTTTAACGTAGAAAGATTGGTAGATTAAGCGTATTTGTCGAATATAAAGAAGCCTTTAATTATATTGAAAATGATGATTTTCATCAAGTTATATTATTACAGCATCCTGAAAAAGACAAAAAAAAACTGTTTATGTTATCATACATTTTAATCCTGCAAAGTTATAAAATTATATCGAATTTAAGAAAATGTACAATTTTACCACACAAATTACTAATAAAAAGACACAAACTTAATACAAAGATGTTGTAGTAATACATGAAGTACTAATTGTGTAATTTAATAATTCAGAAACAGAATACAATGTCTTGAAACTCTATTTACTTTGGTAATTGGTTTGCCCTTTACGCTTTGCAATATTCTTTTAAGTAGTCTGACAAACATCAAAGACCTTGATATGTTCCAAATTGCAAAAGTTAATGTTAATTGAATACTTAAACTTCAACGTTATAATGTGATAACATACACAAATTCCTTGCAAATACCGTACCTTAGTAAGATAAGATTGTGTTTAGCCAAATTGTATTAACAATGTACGTCTTACAGAACGAACCAAATAGAGACCTTTAGAAAAAAATGAAAAAAAAATGTAATATTTATTTTAAAAAAAGTCTATGGGTACAATGAAAAGTTAAACAATATGTTAACAATTTAATGTAGATTTTATTTCGACTAGAAATGATGAAAATTATTAAATGTTTTAACCTTTGATCTCAGCGCAATGACTCTCTTTACGACATTTAGAGATTCTTAGGTAGTGCATTGGACTAGAACTGAAAATGAGAATATAAATACTACGTTATGTCTATTAACCTAATGCCGACAGCTGAAATAATACGTTTAATCAAATGATATTTTTTTAAACTAAGTTTTATTAATCTTGACAAGTTTTTTGGAAATATATCGTAGGCTTTGCAATTTTAAGTCAGCGTTGTTATCCAATTGTGTTGGAGAATTGTGACAAGTACATGGAACATATCAAGTCGGATTTTTTCACAAAACCCAGTCTTATTTAGGCAGTAGATACATGTAGCATGTCTAAAAAACAGGATTGATAAAGTATTTTACTTCGATATCTAGTTCTATAATACCTCTATGTACTAATACCGGCAACATCGCTTCAAGTAATATTGTCATTTCTGTACATGCTTTGTTATCCTTCATATTTAACGCATGTAAGCATCCTTCTACTGCACACTGCTGGAAGCATCCTTGTTTAATTATAACATTGTTTTACTTAGTCTAACCACATGTAATAATCGTTGGCAAAATATGCACATGTATCTTAAACATTAAAATTATAGTTTATCAGACATCTAATCACCCTTATATTATAAGCATCCTCGTTTGATTATAACGTTGTTTTACCTAGTCTATGTACCTGTAATAATCATTTGCAATTCATGAAAAATGCATCTTCAACAATAAAATGAAATTTCGTTTAATTATAACATTCTTTTATTTAGTCTAAGTACATGTAATAATTATTGGCATTAATATGAACGATTTAATAGTGTGTGTTATAAATCAAATATTAAAGCGTCTGAACCATTCAAAATATCTATTTTACCTAGGTCTTCAGAGATTGTTTCAGATCATAATACAATGGCGCTTTCAAACTTTGGTGAAAACCAAATCACGAAAAACTGAGGAAAATTCATAATGGAAAGTTCCTAATCAAATAGCAAAATCAAAAGCTCAAACACAGCAAACGAATACATATTCCTGACTGAAAGTTTGATCTAGTGCAAACATTTTGACATCAGCAGTTTTCTTTAGTATCATCACGAATTACACAACTTCTAAGAGGTATTTGTCATGTATGTCTTATGTCAAATTATTCCTTTATGAATAGTCATACAGAACAAAGTGTCTATCTGCAGGGTTAATGTCATAAAAATCTTCAATTACGGAAAAATCGTTAAAGCTGTACGAAATCATTTGAAGTGAGTATTACTAGTACGGACGATTTCCTTCAGACGCATTAAATTTAATCATAAACACCTCTTTGATAGTTATGCAGAAATCCAAGGATACAGTTGATTCGCACTCTCATAGACATAGATTTCAAGTAAATGTAATAAAACAATATCTACTGGTTTAACTACATAAATACAATGTTTTTAGGGACACAAGAATAGGTCATTTGATGCCTGAAAACTTACAATACATATCATCGTCATAAAAGGAAAGACAAAGAAAAAAGTGCTATGTCAACTTCATAAAAAAGGTCAACGTAGATTCATTTTTATTTTGAAATAGATATATCTTGCTGGAAGTAGCATTACTCTTAGCATTTTCTTAATCCAGTATATTAAAAGATGCAATATTGTTGACAGCATTTACTATTTTTTGTTAAATAGTTATCAAAGGTACCAGGATTATAATTTAGTACGCCAGACGCGCGTTTCGTCTACATAAGACTCATCAGTGACGCTCAAATCAAAATATTTATAAAGCCAAACAAGTACAAAGTTGAAGAGCATTGAGGATCCAAAATTCCAAAAAGTTGTGCCAAATACGGCTAAGGTAATCGATGCCTGGAATAAGAAAATAACGTGTTTATGAACAGATAATCGGCATTCCCGAAGTATCTCAGTGTACTCCTTATGTCGCTCCTGTATTCCTGTGTAATATTATATAAAGGTAATTAAATATCAATTTCAAAAGTATGATACGAAGCGTTAGCAATATCATAAATAATTGTTCGTCACTTAAAATGATTATTTCTAAATTAAAAGTCATTAAAATATAAAAAAAAAACATTAAACATCTATATATTGGAAATTATTTGCCGATTTGTTTGTGCTTTGTATACGAATGTTTATTCAGTATGCAAGAATTGAATCAACAATATATCAGAAATTAAAAAGACAATAATTCGTGGTTTTGAAGGAGAAAGTTCCTTCATCAAAGACCTAGAGGTTTGGTGTTGACACAGTACTGCCAATCTCTTTATATTTCCTGGTAGGAATTTTAGTAAGATAAGAGCAGATTCTTATCTTTTGGCTGTAATCCTGGCAATGATAAAGGTTCTTTCTATTAAATGATTGAATTGAATTGATGATCTTTGTATCAATTGGTATGACGACAAAAAAATGCTTTAGGTCAATGTATGGTTTTTAAACAAAGTTGTACTAGTAAATGCTACCAAAACTAGAAAACAAACTATTGTTACAGTAGATCATGCTCTTAATCCCAAGGTCAAAAGAAATTATAAGTTACAGTTCAGAGAAACTGTTTATAGTCTGTCATTTACACCGACTTTATTAAAGGACAAAATATTAACAGAAGATGTGAAATTAATCAGTACAAGCAAACTCTAACAAATATATATATTACCGTTTGAGATAAAAAATAAAAAAGACCCAAAAGAATGCTGGACATTTTCAAACAAAAACAATATTCAATATGCTTTAACAAACACATGTCATATGAGCCTCTTTTAAATCGGTGAATTAAAGTACATCGGTGTGAATTACATGCTGCAGAGTCATTAGATGTGCAGTTGACTGAGAAAGATCAGTTTCCTCAAAGTTGAGTATTTTTGTGATTTTACTTTTTTTTTTCATTTATATAAATACAATTCATATCAATTACTTGGATTGTTAACAATGAATCTGCATTATGTTTGTTTAAATATAATGAGTGCCAATGCAAACGCAACACTTGGTTTTTCATAAATAAAATTTATATTAGAAACTTTAATCTTTCAAAATAAATTGTTCTTGAAAATTAACAATAGATCGATATCAAACAAAAATGTTTCATTGTCATCTTTCGGGCGCAATAGGTAAACGAAACATCCAATGTCGAATCATCAACTCACAGTCCTAACAAAAAATGTTACAACCCCGTGGTGCAGCGCAATCTCGACAGCGCCGTGGAATTCATCATTTCGGACGTTTAATGTGATCCCGAGGAATGTTATTCCACTTGTCCCGCAAAGCTGACTTTATGATATTGGTGGTGGTTTTCATCGTCTAAACCATGTCAAATCGGACCAAAATCCGGCGAAAAGCATCACTTGTAGCCAAGTCGGGTGTCAAATTTCTATGTCACCACCACTGACGGTTTTTAGTACACAATGAATGATTTTTGGTCTACAAAGTTCGATATTTACCCCAGACGGTCGTTTAGATGTCACTAAGGAAAGACTGTGGTGCTCTTTTACAATTTCTGCGCAAATTGTGCTTTATTGAAATTGCTCCAAAGGTTCCATCGTGACCACCATTGAACTCTCGTGACCTTTGGACAGCCATCAGAGTCGATATCGAATATGTTAAAGACCAAATGTATCGGTCTTGCTGAGCGTTTCCTGTTTTTTGTACCCCGGGATGTGGCTTGTCATTAAATGATTCATTTTGGTTGAATTTGTGGATGATTTGGGTAATTGTAGAGGCTACAACTTCAGTCGTCTCGTAATTGTATGCTGCGAAAGGCTTCATTGGATCATGCCCAAAACTGCATGTCGCTGGTTGTCAGAAAGTCCTGGCATTAACTCAGATATTTATTGCAGTTTCTTAACAATCCGGGAGGGAAAATTCATGACATTGTCCAAGCTTTAAATTACAAAATCGTGAAAATGGTGCGTATGTTGAAAAACGGTGAACTCAGTTTATGTCCGTTCAAAATAACCCTTATTTCGCATTTGTTCCAAAAATCATTCAACCGTAAAGTTGTCGAGAAGTGTCTTAAAAGTCATTTTCAACCAACTGTACAAAGTTCTAACATAAATAAAATAAAAATCATAAGATTTTTTTTAAAAACAAAAGTGTTGCGTTTTCATTTGCACTCAGTATATATTATGTAGCGATAGGTCTATGTAAAGTTGAGAAATGAAATCACACCATGGTTCATAAGAAAATAAATTGACTATTTTGTAATTTTAGCTATGAAACGGTAGTGTTACTCCACAACTGTACTAGTTTTTTGAAGTAATTGGCAATGTGTATTTTGAAGATTGAATTTTATCGCTTTAAACGTAAGGCATAATACCACTATTAACGTATTGTTCTTTCATCTGTAAATACATATAATTTATTATTCTTCACTTCATAGAAACAAGTTAAGATACTAGATTACTTCATTGTACGGTAAAGAAATGAGACGTCTTCGCTAATTAAAAAATGTAATATTGACGTTAAAACCGTACAGACCATCTTGACTGAATAAACACGTAAAATTGACGCTTAAACTGCACATATCAATTTGGTTAATTAGGGTGCAACAAATGGAAGTTTTTAACGACCTTGACTGGCTATACAGCCCTTGCACGGTCGGTAATTAGGGTGGCTCGGGTGTCTTCCTTCATCTTAGATTTTGAAGAAGCAGATAACTTTGGTCAAGATATTTGATGAAATGTGCAAATTTTGAGAGTTGTATGTAATTTTTGTAAAAGACTATTGATATAAATATACAAAATTGTGTGTTTTATCATAATTACAGCTGTAATTTCGCAAAAACACCTTGTTTGTGTTTGATAAGATTTTTTCAACTTTTGCCAAAAAAGGGGAGATAACTCAGATAAAGTATTTTTTTTATAATAGAAAGTGTTATGAATTTACCTATTTTGATATGTAGCAAGAAAACAAGTTCGGTGACACCATTTTTTCTTTTTCCTAGTTCTGATAGAACGTTTTCTTTTTATCACACAAAATTTGGTTTTACATGCATGAGCTATACAAAATCTGACAATTTTGCAAAACCTGTAGCGTGAAAAAAAGTCCGGTGTCCCATACTGTTTAATACATTTTTGAAAAAAGCATGATAAAAACTTCATTTTGGCAAGTTATCAAAAAATTCTATCATTTTTAGTTAATACTCCCTAGCCACCTTAAACATGTAATAGTGACGTCAAAACTGTATAGAACATCTTGATTAATTAAACAGAACTAGTGTAATATTGACGTAAAAAAAATGCTCTTTTCATTAGAACATATCTAGATTTTGAATCCATTTAGGTGTTATATTAGTCTTCCGGGTTCTACATTAACGTGTCAATTATTGCAAGGTCATATTCCAGGGATGTTCTGTATTTGCCCACGTCATATTTGATTTGATACACAATTATTGGCTATCTCTCACCTGATCAAGAAACGACAACGCGAGGTTTAATTTGGATGGCCTTAGTAAAGATTTATAAATTGAATGTAATCTTATATAGAACTCCTGTTTTAAACTTTACTTCAAATAAACTCATCATAGATACCAGGATTCATTTTTGAAGTAATTGGCAAAGTGTATTTTGAAGATTGAATTTTATCGCTTTAAAAGTGAAACATAATACCATTATCAACGTATTGTTCTTTCATCTGTAATCACTTAAAATTCATTATTTTTCAATTCAAAGAAACAGGTTAAGACACTGGATAACCTCATTGAAAAGAAAAGAAATGAGACGTCTTCGATAATTAAAAAATGTTAATTGACGTTAAAACTGTACAGACCATCTTGACTGACTAAACACGTAATATTGACGCCAAAACTGCACATATAATTTTGGTTAATTAAACAAGTAATTGTGACTTCAAAATTAGACAAAACATCTTGATTAATTAATCAGTGTAATGTTGACGTCAAAACTGTTCTTTTCATTAGAACATAATATCTAGATTTTGAATCGATTTAGGTGTTATATTAATCTTCCGAGTTCCTGATAAATGTTTCAATTATTGCAAGGTCATATTCCAGGGATGTTCTGTATTTGCCCACGTCATATTTGATTTGATACACAATTATTGGCTATCTCTCACCTGATCAAGAAACGACAACGCGAGGTTTAATTTGGATGAACTTAGTAAGGACTAATATATTTTTTTAATGTAATTTTATATGGAACTCCTGTTTTAAACTTTACTTCAAAAAGATCTTTATTGTATTTGTCAGGATTAAATTTTGCTTTACATTTATAATACATTATTACCAGATTTTGATAAGAATCAGTTGAACATATACATGATCCGGTAAGTAAAATGATGCAGAATGCAATACAAGAAACCTCAGCAAAATCAACGCGTACCCACTTAAAAACTAGCAAGATTTCGTTGGAAAAGCCATTCCTATTGGCATTTGTCGAGTTGTTCGATACAGGTGCACTGTTAGGAAATCACAGTTGTTGGCGTTAACAACGAGATAAAGACGAGATTTTGGTCAAACCAATAACGATGGCGTAGGTCTGAACCATCCTATATATGCCTGTAACTTTACCACTGAGAAAAATCTGTATATAGAGATAACGATATAGAGACAATCATAATAAAACAATACAGCGCTACAATTAAACTGTTTTGTTAAACTTCAGATGCAAGTATTTGATAGAATCTTTTTATGTAAAATTGAAAAGTAAAATTTGAAAAATCAAAATATAGAAAAATAACAGACACAAACAATATGTTTTTTATCATGTATATAAAAAACGTTTGACTTATCCTGTATGAGTCAAATGGAAACCGTTATCATGTCTTTCATCGTTGCATGATGTTACCAATGTTACATTGTAGCTTGAAAATGGATGCTTTTGTTATAATGTTAAAACATATTGGAAACATAAATGACAATTAAATTATGTATGCTGAGGTTTAGTAAATTTTCCAATGTTGTAGATGTGATAAATATCGTAACAAAATGATCGTCTGTATATATTGCTGATGAATACACAAAAAGGTTAATATCCTCATGGTGGGCGCAGAAAGCTTCATACTGCTTCTATAAGTAGGTAATAAGAATTACTAATTAAATATAACTATTTTAAAGTCTTTGTGAAAAGGACGCGTGTTATTGTTTCAGTTGCATTTTATATATAAGCTTGTATGTGTTTGTATCTTTAAGTCAGCAATTAGCATATAGACAACAGCTGAAAATTGTTTCAAGTATAAGTGCCAAGTGATTCCAGTAATTGGCAGGGATATCACACACTAGTTTTCTTGTAAAATATGTTTTCTATTTGTACAATTTAAAAACTGTAGATTTTGGAAACGTTCAATTGTAGCAATGTAATTGTAGTTATTAATAATTCGGTTATTAATGAAGAATTCTTTTCTTTGTTTTTACATAATTGCCAAATAAAATATATAAGACGTTTGCCCTCCTGATGACCTTTGATAGTGTTGCAGTAATTAAAAACGGTTAATTCAAAAAAAGTGCTCGTGATAAAGCGCTGTTTTTAATTGATATTACTGTAGAAAACAAATATGGCGATTAATTCATTTAAATGAATTTAGGGGATTTCTTTTAAGTAGAGAATAATAATTTGTTATTTTGTTTTTGTTTTAGTTTTATTTCATTAGATAAAACATATTTTTTTCCTGGTTTTAAATATATGAGTTATAATTTTTCATAGACGTACACGATGTACAAAATGTATTTTTCTTTAGAAGTATATGTAACAGCCGGTTACATGTAGCAGTTGTTAAATTTCCATCTGAAAACATGTTAGTTTCAGTATTTCCACAGCACAGTATGTCATTATTATTAACATGGAATGCTGAATATTGATCAGGTTAGGTATTAAATACGTATACAAATATAACACCTGCTTTACATCCTTATCTATCAATCAACACATGTTTAGATCAATTCTTTATATATAGATATAGGAAGATGTGGTGTGAGTGCCAATGAGACAACTCTTCATCCAAATAACAATTTATAAAAGTAAACCATTATAGGTCTATGTACGGCCTTCAACGCGGAGCCTTGGCTCACACCGAACAACAAGCTATAAAGGGCCCCAAAATTACTAATGTAAAACCATTCAAACGGGTAAACCAACGGTCTAATCTATATAAAAAACGAGAAACGAGAAACAAGTATTAATTACATAAACAAACGACAACTACTGTACATCAGATTCCTGATTTAGGACAGGTGCAAACATTTTCAGAGGGATTAAACGTTTTAATGGTACCAAACCTTCTCCCTTTTTCTGAAACAATAATATAACATCACAACATGGCTGTAAAAGCTCTTGAAGTGGTTACCATATCAATCAAATAAATAAAAGACCATATTTATACAAAGTAAGACATGGAAAAAGACTTGTCATTTTTAATTCATATATATCTCAATTATTTTTATGATCTTCCTTTTTTTCAAAATGTGATCGAATTTGGAAATAGCTATTGATTTTGATTTTTTTTATGTCCTGTGTATGTCCTTTGTATGCCTGTACCAAGTCAGGAATATGACGGTTCTTGTCCATTCGTTTTTTATACGCCCGTCAAAATTTTGACGGGACGTATTATGGTATACAAATGTCCGGTGTCCGTCCGTCTGTCCGTCCGTCTGTCTGTCCGTCCGTCTGTCCGTCTGTCTGTCCGGCGTAAACATGTCGCACCGTAACTTGAGAACGACTTATCTAAATTTCATGAAACTTGATATAGTTGTTTTTTATGATGGTCAAATGATCTGTATACTTTTTGGTGAAAATAAGATTTAAACTTTTTGAGTTACGGCACTTTTTAACTAAAACAGGGGTGTGTTTTTTTTCACATGTCGCACCGTATCTCAAAAACAATTCTTGATTATTGCTTAAAACTTTACACACTTCTTAGTTATATTAATCTTAATATCTGTATACTTTTTGGTGATGATTCAAAATTTCATTTTTGAGTTATTGAGTATTTTGCAAAAAAGGGGGAGGGTTTTTTACATGTCGCGCCGTATCTCAAAAACAATTTATGATTATTGCTTAAAACTTTACACACTTCTTTGTTATATTAATCTAAAGATCTGAAACCTTTTTGTGATGATTCAAAATTTCATTTTTGAGTTATTGAGTATTTTGTAAAAAAGGGGGAGGGGTTTTTTACATGTCGCACCGTATCTCAAAAACGATTTATGATTATTGCTTAAAACTTTACACACTTCTTTGTTATATTAATCTTAAGATCTGTATACTTTTTGGTGATGACTCAATATTTTATTTTTGAGTTATTGAGTATTTTGTAAAAAAGGGGAGGTTTTTTTTCCATGTCGCGCCGTATCTCAAAAACAATTTATGATTATTGCTTGAAACTGTACACAATTCTTTGTTATATTAATCTAAAGATCTGTATACTTTTTGGTTTGATTCAAAATTTTATTTTAGTGATATTTGTAAAAAAAAAAACAGGGTGGGGGAGGGGGGGGTTTCACATGTCCCGCCGTGTCTCAAAAGCAATAAATGGTAATTGCTTAAAACTTTCTCAGAAACTATTTATGATTATTGCATAAAACTTCCACACAAGACGTCGGGCGTATCATGCGCTCATGGCGCAGCTGTTTATTATGTGTTTTGTCATTTGATTTTGCCATGTGATTATGGACTTTCCGATTAGATTTTCCTCTGAGTTCAGTATTTTTGTGATTTTACTTTTTTATATGGGTTACCTCTTTTAGTTTAGAAACATGCTACACAATCCATCAGGCTTTCAGTTTTATAAGTAGGAAAAGGAGATAATTTTATTAAATTAGACCGTTTGTTTCCCGTTTTGAATGGTTTTACACTTGTCTAGTCATTTTTGTGGACCCTTTATAGCTTTCTGTTCCATGTGAGCCCTATGCATTCAAAAACTCCAATTTAATTATTTATTGCATACATGTACATAGTGACTTTTTCACGAGCATTCCAACATACTTCTGACAAATAATTTTACTCAAACATATTGTGACTTCTTTCCTGACTGTTTTTATTGTGGCTTTTTCCTAGGGATTTTGTGAATTTTTATCCTGTGACTTTTTTTCTTGTGACTTTTTTTCCTAGGGATTTTGTAACTTTTTTCCTGTGACTTTTTTCCGTTTACCGTACCTACCGAGCCAAGGCTCCATATTAAAGACCGTACGTTGACCTATAATGTTTTTGCAAATTGTGACATGGATGGAGAGTCTATTCAATAATTTGGCTGCTGATATCATCCTTTTATTCACAAAATTGTCGAAAAACTGCTAAATTTAGAACCTGATTTCGTTTATTGGAAAAGGTTGTTTAGTTTAACTTATTTATTTATAGTGGATTGGGAAACAAGTTATTGCAACTTATATTAACCCCTTTCCACTTTGCCGATGCAATTTTCTCCCCGGAACAGGGATCGAACAAGGAACCTTTGTGTTTGTAATCCGATGCTCCAACCACTACACCATGGCTCTTCTATTTATGTCTCGTTATTCGTTGGTATGTCCTATGAAAAGTAAAAGTTTTTGCAGAGAACACATTGCAAAACGTCTGGTTTATATCAAAGATAATCATATATTTTGTTAAAGGAATACATATCCTAAAAAAACGATTCTTAAGGCCATACTCTCGCAAATGGTGTCAAGGTGGGGCCGAAAAAATCAGTCCCCGAAACGGGTATCGAACCAGGAACATTTGTGTTAGTTGTCCGATGCGCTACCCCCACACCACGGCTCTCAATTTATGTTTGGATAACACTTTTGAACCGCAATGAGGATCATGAAATTGATATCGTTATTGTCAATTTATTTGAAGTTGTAGTGTATAATTGTTCAAGATATCGAGTATTTGAATGATGATGTGTCACCGACTTTGGGTTAACTCAAAAATAATAACAAACGTACATTTGTATGTATAAATCAATTTAAAGAAGCTATCGAAAAACATTACTTTGAAGAATATAATATTATTTAAGTCAGTCAATGTGGCTTTTGTTGTGATAGGTCAGCATGCAATTATTTAACTTTTATTACTTTTGTTGAAAATGATAACCACAATAAACTGATATTGTATTGAAGCCCTACACGGAAATTGCCACTTGATCGCACGCAGTGACACGCATGTCAAATGCCAACTCAAGTACGTTGACAGGATCGAGGTCACATTACATGTATCACTTCCGAGATATCTATCAATGGATTGACACAGAAGAGGGTCACTGGGTATTACTTACATGTATGTCGGTCATCCTAATAAATAATTTACTTTCTTGGCTCCATGGATATGCGCAATTCTGATGTTTAAATTTTATACATCGGTTACATAATTATACATTTCTTTCAACAGATACAAAAAATAAAAATAACAGAAACCCAAGATAGCTCAATGCTAGAAAGGAAATATAATATTATCAGATTTATAAATATTAGGTCTACCGCAATAAATATAAATCATGATTATCTTCCTTCGTATGAATGATTAAAACATTATAATATCAAGAGTATGAAAAAGTGTGATACAATTTATGGATCATGCAGCATTGAAGGCGACACGATCCCCAGTAATTGTTCGTTTAGACTAGGGGTGACATTAGTAATCATGTCACTGCTCATCATTTTTCTTTGAACGAAGACATCTCTCATAAAAATTATTTTGAAAATAATGCTGCTTAAATAATATTAAACAAGAATGTGTCCTCAGTATACGGATGCCCCATCCGCACTATCATTTTCTAAGTTCAGTGGACCATGAAAATGGGAGAAAATCTCTAATTTAGCATTAAAATTAGAAAGATCATATCATGGAAGTATTATATATAGGACAAAAAATAGCGGACGAACTTGCCGAACGCGTGAAAATGCAGTAGCAAGAAAATGAGAAATGACAAAAAAAATATGCCATGAATGAAAATATTAGAGCACACATCTCAGAAATAGGGACATATTTCATGGTTCCTTACACAAAGTCATGCATTTTTAAAAACAAATATTCACTTCTTTTACGATTTCACCTTCTTTTGAGTGGTATAGATAATCTTGTAATCATATTTTAAAAGATATTTTTAACAAATGCAATGCAGTCTTTTTGTGATATTGTGGTTGTTTACGTTGACATTATATCAACGTGATACGGAAACAAATGCATTGTAAAGTTGGGAAAATAGATCATTACCATGACAATAATAGAGGAAATAGGAAATATGTTCCCATTTCAAAACATTGAATGAAACAATGTAAATTAAATGTCAAATGGTGCATCCTCTATAGGAAAAATCAATTTGTAATTTATATTCATATTTATCTAAAAAAATATAAAAACTTGGAAAGATTTTGAGATACTTCATTTATTCAGAAAAGAACAAAACAACACACTGAATACTTCTTTAAATCGTTTTCACAATGCAGACCATCTTTGTGAATGCTTTGTATAACGTAGTCCGCAGAAGGGGGTCTCAGACGTAATTCCCTTGTATGTTCAGTTTTATATATAATAAACCTTTTACCATTTTCTATTTAGGCTGTTCAAGTATTTATGTTAAGATTGGGCACTTAAAAGAGTTACAAAAGGGTTCCTTAACTTTTTTTAAAAGTTGTTATTTAAGTCTATACAAGGCATCGGATTGCATGTGCCCAATATGACCTAACATGGTTGTATACTCATTATTCTGACCCAAATTAAACCTGCCGTACTTTCATTTTGAATTCGAAATTTGTGAAGAATCAGGAAGTTTTTTTGTTTGGATCGAGCCCAAAACAACCTAACATCGAGTCAGCTTTAATAAACATGTGATTTTGACCAACATTTTATATATTTGACCAAGAAGTAACATGGAGCACAACCATTGCCCAAGATTAGAATCACTCATGGAGTGTATTTTGTGTCTTTGTTTGATGGATCTTATTTTGGGGCCCTTTATAGCTTGTTGTTCGGTGTGAGCCAAGGCTCCGTGTTGAAGGCCGTACTTTAACCTATAATGGTTTACTTTTTTAAATTGTTATTTGGATGGAGAGTTGTCTCATTGGCACTCACACCACATCTGCCTTTATCTATCTACTAAAATAAAAAGTCTAATTGATTTATTGTAAATAATACTTAAATCGTCTTTCTTATAGCTGTAAAGTAGTAAATGCTGTTATGATGTTATTTTATCTCTTAACTTTCAAAAGGACATGAGGTCAACCCTAATTTTTATTGGGTGCGTGTTGCTCAGGACCGGAGGTCAACCTGGATTTTTATTGGGGTGCGTGCTGCTCAGTACTTGGTTTTCTATTCAGTTTATATTTTGTATTCCTGTCGTGTTTCTTTTTGATTTGGTATATATAAAAACAAGAAGAGGTGGTATGATTAATTGCATATTAAACAAATCTTCACAAGAGACTAAATGATACAGAAATTAACAACCATAGGCCATCATGTGGTCTTCAACAATGAATAAAAACCATCATGAGTACCACATAGTCAGATATAAAAGGCATCGAAACGAAAAAATGTAAAACAAATCAACAGAGAAAATATAACCTAATTCATGTGGAAAACAAGAATGTGTCCAAAGTACACGGATGCCCCACTCGCACTATCCTTTACCATGTTCTATGGACCGTGAAATTGGGTAATAATCTAATTTGGCATTAAAATTAGAAAGATTATACTATAGGGAACATATGTACTAAGTTTCAAGTTGATTGGACTTCAATTTTATCAAAAACTACCTTGACCAAAAACTTTAACCTGAAACTCCCACTTTCATTTTCTATGTTTAGTGGACCGTGAAATTGGGGTCAAAAGTCTAATTTGGCTTACAATTAGAAAGATCATATCATAAGCAACAAGTGTACTAAGTTTCAAGTTGATTGGACTTCAGCTTCATCAAAAACTACCTTGACCAAAAACTTTAACCTGAAACTCCCACTTTCATTTTCTGTGTTCAGTGGACCGTGAAATTGGGGGTCAAAAGTCTTATTTGGCTTTAAAATTAAAAAGATCATATCATAAGCAACAAGTGTACTAAGTTATAAGTTGATTGGACTTCAGCTTCATCGAAAACTACCTTGACCAAAAACTTTAACCTGAACGGACGAACGGACGCACAGACGGACGGAGCCACAGACCAGAAAACATAATGCCCATCTACTATCGTAGGTGGGGCTTAATAATTATGTCGGTCGTTTAACAAGGTTATCATAAAGTATTTGTCTTTGTCTATTTGTCTTGAGAATATGCGATATGAAATTGTAATAAATAAAGGAACATTTGAGAGCAAAAAAAAAATACTGTTTTTTTCAGTTTGTCGTTTGTTCGGTGTGAGACACGGCTCTGTGTTGACGACTACAGTGGAGATTACTTTTAACCTCTAGGGTTAGGGTAGAACTGTTCTATGTAGAACTGTTCTGGGACATTTTAGAACAGTTCTATGAAAAATATTTCTGACATTTCTAAAGAGAGGTTAGAAGTGATATCCACTGTATACTTTTAATTATAATGAATTACTTTTACAAATTGTTATTTGGATGGAGAGTTGTGTCATTGTCACTCATACCACATCTTCTTATATCCATTTTGAAATATAAATAGACTTATTTCCCATTATTTAAGTATACATGAAACCATTTTGCATTCTAGGAAATAGCAGATGTTGTTTGGCTCAGATAAATTAATATAAGACCGGAGAAATTTGTCCGTGGTAACAAATGCATACAAGGAAATGGTGTTTGGAAATAAAATAGTATATATTAGGGATATATGATACAGATGCATCAGAGCTGTATTCTGGTAGAGTTTAGTGCGATAAATCAATGTAAAATATGAAGACCGTCGTATTTTGCATTGGTTTTTATGTTTTTAAAGACGTCTGCGTATCATTGAAGATAACAGATTATAATGTATGTCCAAGAACTGCAGTTGCAAAGTAAGTCATTTGATCGATTTGACAATTATAGATTCCATCAGTATTCACTGCAACAATAGGAAAATTCAGAACAGATTTTTCACTAGTGAAAAGAAATATTTTTCTCACACCGATCAAGAAATGCAAAAACTAGAGAAATATAAATTCCTACACTGCAACAAGTGTATTACGATATGTCTCCACTCGAACACAACATTAGAGAAAATTTATTGATTAATTTAAATGAGGTATGTAAATCCAATGCTACAGCTACAAATCAGACATACGTGGGTGGGAAACAAACGAAATTGCATGACATCCACTTTAAATGAGATTATATCGATCCGTCCATAAGGGTAAGCATCTCCTACTATGCGTGCATTACTCTTCACACACATGAAATGCAGATACGAAGCTTTAAGGTAGTCCGAGGAAAAATATCATTATATACTAAAGGAAATAAGTACCGTAAAGCTAAACTTGTCATTATCATGTAATTAATTGTTGACAAATGGTATTTATTTTCATCTGCAGAAATCCGTTAGCCAAAGGGAACATGACTTTAGGATGCTGTCCTAATTATTCTTTACAGAATGGAACATGTCAAGGTAAGTATCCTGCCATGTCTGAGTAGGTATCTCGTTCCTGCATGGAACATGTCAAAGAAGGTAATGTCGTACCTGCCATGTCTAAGTAGGTACATGTATCTCGTATCTGCATGGACCATGTTTTAGTAAGTATTTTGTATCTGCATGAAACATATCTAGGTAAGTTTATTTTATCTGCGTGATACATAATACTATGTTTTGAAGATATATTGCATATGCATGGTACGTGTCAATTTAGGCGTATTATATTTAAAAACAAAATATCCACGGGGGCTTGTATTTATACTACTTTTACCACGATTTGGCACTTAATGCTAACTACATGTATTTTAAAGGAAAATTAAGTAACAAATACATTTTAAAAAGGCTTCACATCGTACGTAAGAGCTTCTCTATATAATGCAGATGACTTAATTAATCATTTAAAAAAAAACTTTATTTAAAATTTCAATTTTACTTATTGTATTTATGTTTCTATTTCATTAGCATGCGTCGCCGGGCGATATGGTAAAGATTGTCTTGTTCCATGTTTGCCAAATTACCATGGTATTCAATGTAAACAACATTGTAACTGTGCAAATGATAAGAAGTGTGACTCGGTTCAGGGGTGCGTTTGTAATGAAGGGTTTAATGCATTAGATGGTAATTGTACAAACGGTAAGACAACCCTTTCTTTTCGATTTACCATAACAATATTGTTTGTTTTGTTCTTTAAAAATATATTAGAATAAAAAAAACTTTGTGCATCAGAAGCCTTTTCTTGATATTTCTTTATCATGAACACTGAAGCCGACACATTTTAGAGTTGTAAATGGTTAAGGGGTTACCCGTAATTTATCAATGCCTCTGTCTTTGTCGTCCTTAGTTTTTAGGAACGGTACCTCCGTTAGTCATATAGTCAGACAATCAATTGAATATTAACTGAGGGATGTTCTTTGCAGAAAACTGAAATGAAAAACTAATAGCAATAGTCTTAGTCAAAATATTTGAAATCAAACCTGTGTGTGCTTTACTCTGAAAAACATGTGTATAAAAGAAATAACAATATGCTCCAGATGTATTTTTTGTATCATGTTCCTAATATTAAAGAACAGTTAAAGCATACCCTTTGAAAATAGAACGGATATTTTTTATTAAGGAAATTAAAGTTTGAAACGTCAGGTGAACATCAATATGAAAATAAAGAGATGTGGTATGATTAACAATGAATCTTACGAACGTAGATCGATGTAAACGTGTATACTGTAGACAAATGAAGCACAGTTAGCTGCTACTGCATTTGTAATTTAGTTTACTATTTACCAGATACAGTGTATTCTAGTATATTCACATATGTTTTAAAACATTTCTTTTTTTCTCATCAATCTTTAAACATACATGTATCCTGTATATTTCAGAATGTCACCAGGGATTCTATAACACAAGTTACAATTTTAACTGCTCAGAAACCTGTATATGTAGAAACGATACGTTCTGTAATCCACGCTTAGGAATATGCGAGTGTTCCGACGAAACTTTATGCAAAAACATAACGAAAGTGCCAACTCCGAAGAATCCTACTGACAGACAAAGGTACTGGCTGATTTCATAACAATATAAAAACATGAGTATATAAAGATTTTAAACTGTGTGACGCACAATAATAAATGCACAGATTCTATGGAAATGAAGAAACAGTGGATTTTAAAACATCTACTATACCTAAAAAAACATAGTCTAAGAGAAGCTGTCATAAGGCTATTTACATAATTCAAAAAAAAAAATTAAACAAATAATATTCTCTGGAAAAAACTTCTGTCGATGAAATAAGTATAATAATCTACATAGAAATGAAAAGTCTATTGACTACAATTTTAATTGCCTTTTGTGATGACAAAAACAGTCTTAAGACTATATTTCGAAGTAAACAATATTTTTGACCTTGATGTGAAGCGTAGAAATCTGAACTTAATATACTTGAACAATAATGAATCTTTATAATGCTATATTTTTCTTTGTTTTGTACAAATTAAAGATAAGAAGATGTGGTGTGATTTGCCAAAAGACACAACTATCCACCAAAGTTCAAATGAAGTGGATGAAAGGAGTTACAGGCAACCGTACAGCCTTCCACAATGACAAACACACACAGCGTATGGTCGGCTATAAAAGGCCTCGACATGAAAAATTATGAAACAAGTCAATTAAGAAAACTAACGACCCAATTAAAATAAAACACTGAAATACACTCAGACTCTTGACTTGGGACAGACATAAGAAATGGGGTTCGGTTAATCATGTGTGTGATCGCTCAACCCGCCTTTTACCTTGGACAATGGTGTTAAACCTACAACATAAAAGCAAAATATAAGAATAAGCTGAAAAAAGCTTAACTCATCAGATGGATTCAAATAGAAATACATCTAACATTAACACAGAGTGGACGCGTCAGGGTACTTGTATATCCCAACAACAAAAAGACACTAAGTACAGATCGGAGAGTACTCGCAGTTACTGACAGCTATTTCACAGCCAATAACAACTAATGAAAAGTAAATATGTATCTTAGATGTATTTACAAATCAAATACACATCCTACATTGCATACATTGGCTTGAATATCATTTTGTTATTTGCAGTGTCCCAGTTATTACCCTTGTAAATTTCTCCGTCGTTGGCATGCCGATGCTACTCTTTACATGCTTCCTCCTTATAAAACATTGTAAACACCAGTTCCAGAACAGCCCTAAGGATAGTGAAGCAAACAGTGATCAAACATACGGAAACGATATTTACTGCGAAATAAATGATGAACAGCTCAAGGATCAGACGAGTGTTAACTCTCTTGGAACGGTAAACTTCAAAAATACAGAGAAAAATTGTCAACACACAACAGAAGAGAACCATATACGTATTAACATCGCTAAATCACTGCCGAATTTGTTCATGTATGAAGAACAGTATCTGAATCCTTACTGTTCTCTTCAGCAAACAGATAATGACTATTTGAACCCATACTGTGCACTGGGGCTCGGAAGACGGGTTAGCAGTTGTTCAAACCTGTATACTTTTACAGACATTATAGACGTCGACGATTGAAAGTATTCAAATATTGTTGTGATTCAAATATTTTGAAATAGATGATTCTGCTTTTAAATTTAAATTTCATGAAATAATAGTAATGCGTTAAAACTTAATCGCAACTCCTGGTTTGCGCAAAACTGATCCTGAACGGTTTTATTTTTTTTAAACCGTTTCACTGTTATGCTCTTAAACATTTTATATGTCTAGAATTTCACTTGGTAAAGGGTTATATAATATGTATTCTAATGTATACAGTCACATATTTCAAAATTATATTAAGTTTCTTCTTATTTAAAAATTGAATGCTTCTTTTTGTATTAACTTCATTGGGGTGTAAAAGTGTTAACCGAAGTACATTATGTATGAAGCGCGGAAGCGCTTCATTCTATAAATGTGCGTCCGGTCAACTCTTTTACAACCCTATGAAGTTACAAAAAGAAGCATTCAATACTTATAATTACATTTTTTTAAACTAGGATAAGATAAACACGATTTTCATCAAGTTTTTATTGTAGGATCTCGTGTCAAACGGTGTCATCATGAATGATACATTTTATCGAGTAATGAAGTTGATTAAGGAATAACGCGAGATTGCAGTGAAGCAAATCAGAATAACGTATTATTATGAAACATACAACTAATGTAATTAATAAAACTATTCGGTTTTTATTGTTCTCCAAGAACATCTGGAACCTTTTCAAACACGATCGGGTGGCAAATGTAAAAAATACACGTCAACAAAACAGACATGCTTGTCTATAACTGCAGACTAAGTGACAGTTGTTGTCAATTTCAAACCATGACAAGACAATATTAGTAGGTTAGACGTCTTCTAGTCAATTAATAAATGACTTTTAGAAGAGACGTCTGTCGAAGCGACATGAAATTACTTTGCATGTTTTAATAACTTAGGACATACATCGGTAATTGTAAAAGAACATTAATCAAGATGGGTTACCTCCCTTTTAACAGGAATAATCTCAACAAACATATTAATCGTAATCGCATTGCACAGTTACAAAGGATAATAGGAACCATCGGCGCAATAGGTCATATTCACTTACAACACCGTACTTTTAGAATTATGAAAACAGACGGCTATAGGCATCAACATCTTCGCTAGCCAAGGGTTACGATCCACTCCCGTTTTATTCTAGAATTAAGACTTGAATGGAGAGAACGGGAGTAGATCGTAACCCTTGGCTAGCGAAGATGAGGCATCAACTACACTTTGAATATAAAAATAACTTCCCATTTGAATTTAAGACTAAAAATCTTGTTTCAGAAAACTGTTTGTAAACGTTCGATACATTCGTAAAAATGATTTGATTGATTGTTTGTTGCTTAACGTCAAGTGGCAAATATTTCATGCATGTTCAGAACAATCGTAAAAATGAACACGGTAATATAAAAAATATATCGTTTTCGCAAATAGCTTTCATATTGCAACAATTCAAGTCTTAATTTTAGCATGAAACCAGGTTCAATCCTCTTTTTCCTGTATCAAGTTGTTCTTTTGTCTTCCTCGTAAAGTTGGTGTTGTTCCCTCGGTTTTAATTTATACATGTAACCCGGATTTCTTTTCTCTCAATCGATGTGACTTTTGTATACGGCATATACTACTCTTGTCTCTATTTTTTTTAACGGTATAATGAAGTAAAATAGAATAATCAAATAAAACCCTAAGCGTCTTAGACGTTTATAGTTATATCATTATCAGTAAATAAGTAATTGTCATGGAGCTCATCTGTATTTGACGTATGTCATATATTAATGTTTTTCCATGATTGGAATTATTCACTTCGTATGGTTGATTCTTATCTTTCATTCACGAATGGGGTATATCAATGCATTTAAACATAGTCCGGCAAAGGAATTTTTGTTTCTGCAAAGGGATATAGCATATTGAGTACGAAAATGAATAACTACGTACGTCACACACACACATACATTTGTCTTTGTAAAATGTCAACAGTTCAATTCATTCAATGAAGTGGATGAAAAGAGTTACAGGCAACCGTACAGCAATCCACAATGACACACATAGCGTATGGTCGGCTATAAAAGGCCTCGACATGAAAAATATGAAACAAGTCAATTAAGAAAACTAACGGTCCAATTAAAATAAAACACTGAAATACAGGCTCTTGACTTGGGACAGACATAAGGAATGGGGTGGGGTTAATCATGTTTCTGATCGCTCAACCCGCCTCTTACCTTGGACAATGGTGTTACACCTACAGATAAAAAATATAACCGCGCTGAAGTACGTCCATTATTCATAGTTCATTATTCAAAATTCAATAATGAATAATGAAATAGTTCACTATTCACTATTCATTAAAAAAAAAGAATAATGAATAATGAAATAGTTTATTTTTTTTTATTCAACTTGGAGCGGTGAATAGTGAAATAAAAATTAAAAAAATTGACTGTGACACTATAGCTATATTCCAACAACAAAAAGACACTAAGTACAGATCGGAGAGTACTCGCAGTTACTGACAGCTAGTTCACAGCCAATAAAATCTAATGAAAAGCAAATATGTATCTTAGACGTATAAACAAATCAAATATAAATCCTACATTGGATACATTGACTTGATTATCATTTTGTGTTTTGCAGTGTTCCAGTTATTACCCTTGTAAATTTCTCCGTCGTTGGCATGCCGATGCTACTCTTTACATGCTTCCTCCTTATAAAACATTGTAAACACCAGTTCCAGAACAGCCCTAAAGATAGTGAAGCAATCAGTGACCAAATATACGGAAACGATATTTACTGCGAAATAAATGATGAACAGCTCAAGGATCAGACGAGTGTTAACTCTCTTGGAACGGTAAACTTCAAAAATACAGAGAAAAATTGTCAACACACAACAGAAGAGAACCATATACGTATTAACATCGCTAAATCACTGCCGAATTTGTTCATGTATGAAGAACAGTATCTGAATCCTTACTGTTCTCTTCAGCAAACAGATAATGACTATTTGAACCCATACTGTGCACTGGGGCTCGGAAGACGGGTTAGCAGTTGTTCAAACCTGTATACTTTTACAGACATTATAGACGTCGACGATTGAAAGTATTCAAATATTGTTGTGATTCAAATATTTTGAAATTATATGATTTTGATTTTAAATTTAAATTTCATGAAATAATGGTAATGCGAAAAAAAAACCTAATCGCAACTCCCGGCTTGCACAACACTGCTCCTGAATGGTTTTAGCTTTTTAAACCATTTCACTGTTATGCTCTTTTACGTTTTATAATGACTAGAATTTCACTTGGTGCAGAGTTATATAATGTGTATTCTAATGTATACACAAATTTTAAAAATTTATTTAGTTTCTTTTAACTTAAATTAAAGGTATTTATTGTTCTTTCAAGAATATCTGGACCTTTTTCAGACACGATCGAAGCATTTGGTGACAAACGTAAACAATACGAGTCACAATAAGGGCCCATACAAAACAGACATTGCTTGTCCACAACTGCAGACTTAATGACAGTTGCTGTGAATTTCAAACCACGACAAGACAATATTATTAGGTAAGACGTCTTCTTTCATCAATCTTTGGTTCATAAATGTATTCATAAAAAGTCGGTTGATAAATAACTTTTAATAGAGACGTCTGCCGAAAAGACATAAAATTACGTGCATGTTTAACTTTGGACATACATCGGAAATTGGAAAAAGAACATAAATCAAAATGGTTTATCTCCCTTTAACCAGGAATAGTCTCAACAAAAATATTAATCACAATTGCATTTCATAATTACAAAGGATATCAAGAATCGGCGGTGCAACATATCATATCCGCTTAACACCGTTCTTTTAGAACTACAGACGGTTATAGGCCTTAAATACACTTCGCATATACAAATTGCCTCACAACAAAATAACGCCCGTGCACACTCTGCACGACTCACAAATGCGTTCATCAAAAACAACCATTTCAGACTCTACCGTGTCCAGCCTTTTCGCCGGATTTAAGTCCATCTGAGCACTTATAAGATCAAATTGGACAACCCGCAAGACGACGACAACCACCACCAGTTACGCCAACTTGAAATTGCATTGCGGCAGGAATGGACAAATATTTCACAACACCATATCCGACGTCTAGCCAGGTATGTGTTGCTTGTTGTGTTGTATGAACGCATTGCATTCGAATCGAGTTAATTAAACATTTTTTTTAATGTTTATCTTTAGATAAACACATTAACTGTCATTAACAATTACTGTAACGAAAATAAATATTATTTTGTATACAAAGGTAATTTTTAAAAACAAAGTGTTGCGTTTTCATAGACACTCATTATATCATATCAGTTATAGGTAATTATCATTAACCCCATCAGTATTTCACGTATATCAAATATTAACGTTTGTTGTTGATTGGATCGCTCAGGGTAAAATATTTGTCATAAATAGCCAACCCGTGGTAAAGTCATGATATATTCAAGCCCCCATGAATTATTTCTTAATTGACGTTTTTCATTGATTGGATGTATTGAATTCGTATATACATAATTCTAATCACGTCTTTCAAATATAAATGTTGTATATCAATACATTTGTACAAAACCCAGGAGTTGTATATCAATACATTTGTACAAAACCCAGCAAAGGTCTTGTGGTTCTGCAAAGTGATATAGCACAATGAGTACGAAAACGAATCACTACATTACACACAAAATAGTCCTGGGAAAATGCCAACAGCTCACTTCATTCGTCATGGACTTTGAACATTTTACATCACATATAAGGAAATAGCAAAATCATTATGTGTATATTTGAATATTAACAACTTTTTATAATTTTCTATACATATTAATGTATCATCGAATGATACAATAGTCATAAGTAGAAGTACTATCACGAGTAAAAATACACTATGTCCACATGTTACATGTATTTCGACACAATAAAAAAAGGGCATACCGTAATGCCAAGTATTGTGAGGGAGATGGTCAAGACATATTATCTTATACTGAAAATTCAAGTTAACAATATTAACAGTACTGCTACTTCTATTTCTGACACCATTTGTTCTTTTACTACCACCTTTAATTACTTATATTATATTTTTTTTACGTTAATGAATTTTTCGGTTATCTTCGAATTTGATCTTTTTATCGTTGAAAACAGCATTGAACATCGAAAATCATCCTTTTATCCTTGATTGCAATGATACGTTTTACCTTCAAGTACAGTTGATATGGATCTTTCTTCGAGGTCCGCGTTCCTTGTATAAATAGGAGGTAGCTTCTCAGTTACAGTTGTGCGAAGTCTGTTTGGTACAAACAGGGCTGGTGCTGAGATTTTACGTTTTGAATGTGTGTTTGCTGATAAACAATTCCTAAGTGCTACCTTTTAGTTCCAACAGTTATAGACAGTTATAGACAAATTTTTCAATCAGGTTTAATGCGAAAGTTTACATATTTCTTTGTTTCCTACATTAGTTTTGTAATAGGTTTCAAACATTTAGGTTACAGTCCAATTCCATACAGTTAGGTTTCAGCCTAAAGTTCTTAATATTTGAATTTTAACAAGTACTAAACTGAAAGAATTTAAACAGCTTTAATTTACGAACTTCGGGTTAGGTAGATAGGTGTTGAAATTCGTTTCATGTAGTATTTGTTTTATATGCGTTGTATAGGTGTAATACCACAAAATCATGGTACGTCCCATCCGGTTGTATACGAAAGTAGGTCGCAAATATATTCCCTTGAATTTGACAGTTGTAGGTTATTTATCCTAATTTTTTTTTGCAGTAAAACAATTTCTGTGTCATAAAAATATATCTTGGGTATTTCAAAACACCATTATTTTTTATTTGGGATTTCTATAGAATATTTTGTAATCTTGAGGTTACATTGTGACTAAACCTTGTACACAGATAGAATAAGGGGAGAAATTTGATTGATTAACTTCCAATGCTGGTTATTTTCTTATATGCAATGAAATGTTATGTGAATTTTTTTCTATAGTACTGGACAGGATAAAACTTTACTCATGCCAAGTATTTCTTTATTTGAAACAAAGACAAATTCTGCACATTTTTTTGAAAAATGCAAATTTAACACAGACTAACAGGGGAAAATCAATGGTGGTATTACACCTATAGCGTTTACAGACCTTAGAAATTTTGAAGTCCCAGAAAACTGGAACTAATCCGATTGGTTAAGATGAACATACCAAAACGCCCTGACCTGGTTACATTTTACACTTTTACTACTACTACTAATAGTAATGATTACAACCAAAAATACCTGCATTTTAAACTTGATAAAAAACAAATATAAATCTGTGGTAACTTGTCATATCCCATAAAGTAAGCTATAAACCCCCTGCACATAATTGTTTAAAACAATAAGGAAATGTGGTATGGTTGCCAATATATGACACAACTATCAACAAGAGTTCAAATGAAGTAAGTGTAATAAATTATAGGCAACCGAAAGCACATTCCGTAAAGTCGGCTTTAAGAGGCCCCGACATGACGAAAATGAAATGTTTCAATTGCGAAATCAAATGGCCTAGTGTATAACTAAACAATGTACATGTTCGAAAAACAAACAGGAAAGACATACGCCAACCACTTAACTACAATTTCCTAATTTGAGACAGGCACATATAAAATGTTACGGGTTCAACAAAATATCAAACAAATGCACAGACCGGAATGCAGGGTATTGTATCTAAGAATAAAAAGAGACACACAATACAAGTCTGAGAGTACCCGCAGTTGCTGACAGCTATTCGAACGACAATAATAACTAATAAAACAATTATGAATCTAAGACTTCAATATCAATCAGTAAACATCCAACGTATTTAGTGTATTAACGTCACTAACAGTCAGAGAATAAACATGACCTTGTACAATGCCAATCTAAAGGTATTTTGTTTATTATGTCTAAAAAAAAGTCAAAACAAAAACAAAATGATTAAATAAAATCAAACGGATGACACTCAAGTGGATTTTTTTAACAATATAATAAGCCAATCAGGAAATAATAAACGAAACTCGTCATTAATATCGTCAGCGTTCGGTACTAATATGTATGCAATTCTATAGAATAAATAGTCATCCAAACATTTGAAAAACATCAACAATGGAAAAACAATCAAGATTCATTTTGATATACTTTGTGTTTCTAATTTTTGCTTATGTTGACACTATAAATTGTATACCGCTGAATTTAACAGATCCAAATATTTGTCCTAGAAAGGTCACCACAAGGTAAGTTAAATCACATTTACTTTTTAACAAAATGGAAGAGATCAACCGAACAATTAAATCTCGAAAGACAAAGAGGGACCGACGGATCCATGTCTATAACCTATTATGACTGGTTATTTCTTCACATACAGTTCAAAAAGCTGGACAAAATAAATGTAGTTGCTCTTGTTCTACTATTCTAGCCGTAGGCGTGAGGTATAGATGTAACTATATTTTGTAACTATTTTTCTACTATCCCAGCCTCAGGCGTGAGGTATAGATGTAACTATATTTTGTAACTTCTATTTTTCATTGCAATTTTTATTTTATTTCAGGAGTGATTCTGTGAGAAAAACACAACTAATATTAGAGTGTTGTCCGGATTATGTTTTCAAGAATGGCAAATGTCAAGGTATTTGTTGAAGTAAAAATAGTATTTGTCTAAAGGTTTATATCTTTTATTTTGAATTTTTTTAAAGTTAAAATAACTTTCTGTTAAACAAAAACAACCCACACACCTTTGTGATTGATGCAAAGCTGTAGGTGACAAGAATTAAATTGCTTTTACAAACAAAAAAAAACGTAAATCACAATTAAGAAATCAAATTGTTCATTTAGTATTCATTTAACCTTAAAGTTATACCACAATACTGGCATACTTGTATACATAAAACAACTATGTTTTTGCGTTATTTTTCTATTCCGCATTTTATTTTAGTTCATTTGTTTGTTTGTTTGTTTTTCTTTTTCACTTTAGCTTGTTGCTCTTTCAAACCGAATATCGAATGTCTATTATACATTTTACAATGTTCTTAATTTTCAGTCTGTCCAGCAGGAAAATTTGGTAAACATTGTTTACTGCCATGTATGCCTAATTACTATGGATTGCAGTGCAAAAATGTATGCAACTGCAAAGATTTTAAGAAATGTAACCCAGTTCATGGCTGTGTCTGTGATGAAGGGTTTACCGGCAAAGGATGCTCAAATAGTAGGTAAATTGTTTTTGTTCGCGGCTGATTTTTGCAGGACTTTTAATAATTACATGCATATCAATCTGATTAATTTACTGAATGTACAAAGATATATGTACACACAACGTACCGTTTTATGATGTAACAGTTGTCGCAAAAACGCCCGAACAATTATTTATATGTTGATGGAATTATTCAAAGTATGCATACGGTATATTGAATTGCTTTTTTGATATATGTTTTTATTATCCTTTTAATAAATTTGGACGAATTAAATATTTCCTGTACTAGTTGATTGTTTAAGAATTGAAGTAAAATAAAAAAGATATGTGAAATATTATGTGATAATAATTTCCATTGCATTTGTGTTTATGTCAGTCACTATTAAAATGTGATTTGTTCCAATTAAAGCGTGTCCAGCCGGAACATATGGTGTGAATTGTGCTGAGGAATGTGTCTGTGGAGAAAATGCTAAATGTGATCCAGCTACTGGCGATTGTTTATGTTCTGCAGGTTGGTTTGGAGATCAATGCACAAAGGGTAAATACTAATATTTATATTTTCGTTTCCTAAACTATTGTATTGTGGAATCACTTGAGAAAAAAAACAATTACACATGGTGTTTGTAAGAATTAGCAAATCTATTGACATTTCAAAACTTTTTTTATTACATATATCGAGACCTTTTTCAATATTCCTTAATGTAATGTTTTATCTTGTCTATCGTTATATGCAAACTAGAAAGATAAAATGGAATCAATATTAAGCATTTGTCAACTAACACAAAAGAATTCAGGTCTGGAGTCAAAGACAATATTTTATTTATTTCTTAGGCAACCTTTAAATTGATCCAATAACATGAACATTATCGTCGCATCAACAAAACTTAATATGCTTTTCTACCTCACAGTGTACTAGTCATTTATGTGTTTCAGCACTCTTATTGGTATTGCTAAACTTCGATTTAAAACTTTTTAGTACACTCTGTGAATTCAAGGCGCATAACCTTCTAGTATATTTTTTAATGGTTGTGTATTGTGTAGTAAAGATAACGATATAGTGTATTTATATTAAAGCATGTAAAGCTGGAACATACGGATTGAACTGTGATGGGGAATGTTTTTGTGCACACGATGCAGAGTGTAATCATGTAACTGGTGGCTGTTTATGTCCCATAGGAAGGTTCGGACGTCACTGCACAGCGGGTAAATTATAATGTTGTGTGTTTACATCTTATCAACCTTTTTTGTACATTGCAGAATTATTGATTGACCCGCATAGCAATTTTTGATCTGAACTTTGATATTTCCCAAAAAAAAAATCGATATCATTTAAGGAATGACTGTAATATTTTTTTGTCTGTGAAGAAATAAAATTTAAAAAAAATGGGGTAAAGACTGATTTTCTCAAAATGAGCATCACATTTTGCTATGTTATTTTAAATGAATATAAAAAATATTACAGTCATTCCCCGTAATTTAATTAAACATTCAACCTTTAAGGAGTAAAGTAAGGCGTTTCGTTGACAAAAAACTCATCAGTCACTCACTGATTATAAAACAATATTTCTAAGAGCCATCATTAAAACCAAATCAATATACATTGTAACCGCATCGTGATTTCTTTCAGACTGTCCAATCGGTAAATTTGGTAGGAATTGTAGTGGTATTTGTGCCTGCTCAGATGTTGAAAAGTGTGATTTTGTAACAGGAGAGTGCATTCAGTCACATAAAGGTATTTTTATATATTTAAACCTGACAAAGGTCTTAAAATTTTAAAAGAAGAAAAAAGATACAAAAGGGTAAACTAAAGTGCATGAATAGAGGAGTAATAGACAACAGAAATAACCAAAATATGGAGAAAAAAAAAATGAAAACAACGCTTTTTAAATTGATAAAATATCAAAAACTAAAAATTTTAGGGTATACATTCCTGACACAAAATAAACAAAAAAAGAAAAAAAAGAAAAAAAGAAAATTATCAACAACAAAAAAAAAAAAAAAAAAAAAAAAAAAAAAAAATGAAACTAAAGATTTATAAATGGCTTTCATCTATTTCTTGATTTATGAAAACTATGTTTTCCTGTACCAAACATTTACAAGAATTTGATAGATAGAGTCCGAACAAACACTCAAAACGTTTCGCTTTCTTCTTTGTCATGCACAACTCTAAACTGAAACAACATGAATATGAAGTTAAAGATTTTACAAGAGAAGTTTTTTGACAACGTTAATGACTATATATGGTTCATTAAATGTAACCTAAAATTTTCGTTTCACAATCAACAGTTTTTATAATAATCAACTCAATAACCACAAAACAAATAGACTATTGAAAATTACATTGCTCATCACCTGGATACCATGCATATCATTTTCATTCACAATATATCATGAAGAGTGGAATGACGCTTCCAAAAAAACAAATATTATCAAAAGTTGACTGAGCTCCTTATCTCATAGATACAACTATTAGTTTACGACCAGAAAATTGATAACGGACAATTTAATCTATGAGTTTGACTTTCCCTCTGGTATCTTTAGCCCCTCTTTTAATTGTGAGCAATTAGTACAAAGGTATAAGTGGAGTTTAAGTTGTTTTTTGGGGGAGGAGGGGTTGTGGGGGTGAGGAAGACGGTAGGGGGAGGGAGGCTGTGAGAAATTATGTATTGCAGATTGACAATTATATCTAGTGACACATTTTTATCAATGATCATTGTTAACTAATACAAATGCTGATGTTTCAGATGAGGCTAACAATCTGCATTCAGGTCAAAACATTAATAAATTGAATGATAACGTAATAGTTTACATAACGATGGTTGCTGCTCTTATTGGTATAGTCTGTGTTGTAACAATGGTCGTGAAAGTTAAAGAAAGACTGTGTCGTCAATTACAGCAATCATTGAAAGACACTTCAAAACCAAAGATCAAACGCCGCAAGGCAAAACGAAGCCTTCCTTTAACCCATACACAGAACGAACAAACTGGATCGTATATTATAAATACTGAAAGTGTCATGTCTCAATCAGAAATAGAAGAAGATTTATACTGCGAGATTGGAGATATTAATGAAGTTGAATCAGACAGATACTAATGTCCCAAAACGGGTACAAACTTCTGTCATCATTTTTGCAAAGCAACAGAAAACAGTTGCAATCAGATATATTTTAAACTGAAAATCGTACTTAGTTAATCTCTTAATATGTTATTTTTTTTTCTTTATTTTTGGTTGTTTTGACTTTGTGCAGATAAGCATGAAATAACATTTTACGCTAGAAACCATTATATATTAGCTTTGACCCTTATTCATGAAGTAATTTTCAATTTGTATGTTGAATTGGAATAGTATTTTCATTTCGTTTAAAGCAAAATTGAATGATGCCACATTTGACGTTACGAAGAAGACGAAATGCTGTAAATCAATAAAGGGTTTTAAACAGCAAAGTGTGCAATAAGAAAGTTATATGCATGTCAGATTTGAAAACCAACAAAATAAACTGATACAAATTGTGATAAAATCGTATTTCTAATAAATATTATAAATAACGAATCGGAGCAAGCTAAGCGATTATCCAAAAGTTTATTAAACTAACATCTCAAACGAACTTAGGATGGAGCATGTTTAAGGTGGGATAAGGTTGTATTGACTTGAATGTTTATGATAATCTTATAAAAAGATACGCGTTTAGCTTACCAAAATATAAATCTGGTGTCTTTGATAAAGTTTCTCTACAGAGCATACCTCTTAATTATGTTTGTTTTTTCGAACAAGTATGAATATCTTTTTAATATCTTTCTCCTCTCTTTAACAATACCAGACCGTCAACAAGGTTAACTCTTTTGATGTATTGAATAATTATTAATACTTCCTTTTTCTAAACCTAAGCCCTGAACAGAAGTCTGAAGATATGAAACCTGATACAATAAAGACTTCCGAAAAATGCAAAGATTTGAGATTATGTTGAATACATATAAAAAAATGGCAATTTTAATTTTGGAGATGAACAAATCGACAGTATCATAACATCTGTTTACCTATTTCGGATTTAAGAAATATTCTATGCACAGCCTGTAACTATTTCAAAATTGAAATGATATGAGAACCCTACAAAACATACCAAAATTCATCTTTTATTTCGTATCTGAATATTTCAAAATCTAGTAAACACTTATACATGTACATGTTTACATGGACTTGCATGCTGTCGATTTAATCCGACGCAGCGCATATAATGACGTTATGCCATAATTTGTGTGTGTGATATTTTTTTTAAATTTCTGAAATATGGTTTGTCATTTTTTTCTAGTATTGATTGATACATAATATGATGTTTTATTTTTATTTTGCTATGTACGAATTTGTTTTAGATAATGTTGAAAATATGTTTTAAATAAAAAGTATTAACCTTTTCACGTTAAAAAAAGGGACGAAAGATACCAGAGGGACAGTCAAACTCATCGATTTAAAATAAAAGACAAACAGAAAAATAATAGTACACAACATAGAAAACTAAAGACTAAGCAAAACTAAAGACATATCATATTCATCTTAATTATAACCATTGGAAAGGACGCTTAATGCCAAGATGTAATTGCAAGTTCATAAAAATAAATTGAAAGACATTAAAAAACAGAAGTAACTGATGTCCTAACCGTTTAAGAAATCAGAGTATTGCACGTGGGAAATACATTACTTAATTTAAAAATTTTACAATTTCTTATATCAGGACAAAAATGTCCGTTGTGTCACGTCAGTACAGACGAACTGAGTAATTAGGTTAGTATTTCCTTGCAGACTTACTGTCCACAAGCAACGTTAATTGAAGTGTAAAAAAGTTCAATAAAGTTTAATATCCACATGGAAAAAAATATTGCAACACCTTGATTTTTTAAAACTTGAAAAATCAGCCTCTTAGTTTGGATGGAATATGATAAAATATTTGTAAAATAATATTACGACGTAGTTAATGATAACATTGGCATTAAAACGAACAAAAAATGTATGAAAAAAAAATGTTTTATCTGACCAAAATATTTTTAACAAAACTAAGTGTTTTTTGTTGTTTTTTTGGACCAAAAAATGCATTTTACAACTTTAACTGTAGTCAAACTTTACAATGTAAGACATTTTAAAATTAATCTTTAGATGATTGTTCACATCATGGTTGATCGTTATACGCCAAAGACAAAGTACTTTGTGCGCAGTCTCCATTCAAACGGATAACCGCATCTTAACGTCTTCTGAATCCTGCCATAAGTCGACTAATGTGTTGCTAAGGTTGTAGCAACAATTCCTGACGGATAGTATTGTTTATTTCATGACGTGTTATAACTTGGTTGTCCCTTCGAGCACCGTACGCCCAATAGTGTCCCATATATGCTCGATATGGTTCAAATTCGGGCTACGATCGGGTCAAGGAAGATAAACCGAATTCCATTGGAACAATGGATCTTCCCCCACGATTCTAATTTCCAACTTTGGCGAGCTCTGCACTATATTTGATAAAGGCAACAGTGTGTCTAGATCTGTTCGTAGGCAAAAATTCCCAAAATGGTCTTATCGCATGATAATCAGTAGCGATGAGCCGATCTCGAACAGTTCTTGTTTAAAGGCTCCTGTATGGTCATCACTCTCTTTTTAGGATTGTATTGTTTGCAATGGGTTTCCTTCTGACCAACCTTCATTATGCTTGATTTTCCCTAGCAGATGTTATAGGGGGTCTTCCTAATCTCGGAAGGTCATTAACATCGTTTGTTGCCTGATTTGTATTCTCAAAATGACATAGTGGAACGGTGAAGACCAACAATACGTGCAATTGTCACAGCGACATACCTGCTTCTCTCATGCTGATTATCTGCCATCTTGCTGCAGTTATGAGTTGTGGATGACCAATTACGAGATGTCAGTCACATAACTTTATAAACTTGGTTATTTAAAGTGTTGAAAACAATGAGGATAAAAACATCTTTTTTTATTGTTTACGAGTACAGTAGCTGCATGTGCAGATAAGAACTTATCGAGTCGATATTTATTGATTAAACTCAGGTGATATTTAAATAATGTTTAACTAGTTCTATTTCAACAAATTATATCACAAAAGAATAAAAGTTTTTTTAATTTTTAATTTCAATTTGGTGTTGCAATACTTTTTTCCATGTGTATAGTTCTGTCAGTATAGATACATATACAGTTCACAGGGGAACCTAAATAATGAAATAAAACACTTAGTATTTAAATTATTTTCAATTTTCCGGAAATATAAAGTGGATATTAGTCGTTGAAATAGAAAATTGTATGTTAGGAAATGGGAAATGTGTTCCAATTTGTTTGTCGAAAAAAATATACAGTGTATGTCAATCAAAATTACTGAACTGTATACGGCCTTTTGTCCTGTTTTAGGAACATGTTGTCGCAAAATGTCATTTTAGTGCTCTTTTGTTTTTGCGCTCTGTTTTAGGTAACTTGCTGTGCATTCAACAACTGATGCAGTCTTCTGTTTGAAAGTCTACGATCTATAAAATCAAACAAGCATTACAATGTTTAAACATAAATGCTTTAATGCCTATTTATCGAAGTTATTCATTTGATTTACACTATCCAAATATCGACATTTACAAACAGACGCCATTGATAACTTGTACATCACTTCAATAAACAGTAAACCTTGATTTTCTTTTGATATAGAATTGTCGTGTCAACATATCAGGCAAATTCTAACAACAAACACATATAGTGCAAAACCAAAAAAATATCTTGTTAACAATTCAACTTCTCACTTTATCACAACGGGGCGATCTACTGATGGCCGGTCCAGTAAGCACTACTCCACAATTATCGATATATCAGGTGGGCTTTCAACACTCTGCCTATAACCAAGTACATTGCGTCAAAAACCATTCGGACTATAGATAAGGCATTAAAGTCCGCCACAAAATGTACCCTAAACAAACATGTACTCATGACAAAAATGTTCAAATTACCGTACAAGCAACATTAAAAACAATGAGCAATTCAAACAACATTTTAAGCAATCATCATTGTCAGAACAAATATAGATATTGCGCAATAATCATTTCTACAGCAACCAAATTGCACAAAAGACTATACATTTTTGAATGTTTTGCTAGTGACAACATGAATTATGTTTCCTTGTTGATTTTAGTTGATCATTAGTAAATACTTTACAATGTGGTGGCTTTTAAAATATTTCTAATGACGACTATATTAACCCACCATTTTTTCTTAAAATGTCCTGTACCAAGTCAGAAAAATGGCAGTTGTTATCTTATAGTTCGTTTCTGTGTGTGTTGCATTGTCGTTTTTTTTTGTTGCATTTCAGTGTTTCTGTTGTTTCGTTGTTTTCCTCTTATAGTTGATGTGTTTACCTCAGGTTTGGTTTGTAACACGGATGTTTTATGTCCTGCTGGATGGTATGGGGCTCACTACACACATGATTAATAATGACGAATTGTGTTTGCATGTTCATTTAACTACGTTGTACATTGTAACCTTGTAGATTGACACGCGTAGCAATGATTGATTTGTTATAAATATCTTTTCGATATATATTCATAGATACAAATATCAATAAAAGTGACCACATCCTCGGATTATATAATAATCGTTCTCTAAAAAACACCAATCTAAACGTAAGGCTAAAAAAAATAACCGCATTATGATCACTTGCAAAAAAAATTGTAGCGGAATTTGTGTCTGTTCAGCTGTTGAGCAGTGTGATATTCTAACCGGGGAGTGCATTCAGTACAACCTAAAATCTGATGAAGGAGAATGCAATTCAAATAAAGGTACTGTTATTCAAGTCCCATCGAAACAACATCTGATACAAATAATTAATACCTCTTAAAGATTTTTTTGGATGATCTATTGACTCTCAATAATGACGACCTGTTATGTACACAAAAGAAATTTATCATATTAATAGTTATCAAAAGTACCAGGATTATTATTTAGAAACTACCTTCAAATAAAGCTAATACTAACAATGAATACTGCCCTTTCCTGGATCTTGCTATCTATTTCATTATTGTGAAACTTAATACCCAAGTTTTGATAAAAGAGATGATATGTCATTTCCTATTGTTAATTATCCATTTTTATGGTGACGTTCCGTTGTCACCATCTTATAGTGTTTATGTGATATTAACGCTTATCCATTGAATCTATAACTTAAACTATTGTGATAATGTCTTTTCAAAATTAAAGCCTAAAGTATTCCTAATTAGAAGGTATTGTAAGTGAGTTTAAAAAACCATGTATCAAACGATGCATTACAATGAATTGAATATCACAATTAAATGGTTAAATAAAACAAATATAACACAACACGTCTGCCCTTAAAGATCTTCATATTATCAGGCATCTGAATATTATCTGTTTTTACAAAATAAGACATATCCGATCATATTTTTAATTAAAATAGAGAGTGAAAACGGGGAAAGAGTCAAAGGGACAACAACCCGACAAAAAGCATATATATAGTATATATATTACGTATGTTTCCAAAATTTCTAAAAAGAAGCCTATTTCTAGGCACATCACGATTTTCTAGCATAGGAATTTGCGAATATACATTATAAATTATAAAGTAAAACAGATGAAATCATACTATATTAATCTATATAAAAAATGGACAAATAGAATGTAATGATTTTCGTTTCAAACATGTGGAATAGCCAACAATGATACGATAATAAACGATCAAACTCGCTTTTATTACACAAAATATCCACAATAACTTACAAAACAAGGGAAGAAACAGGAAAAATAGAGAATAGGGACAACAAAGAAACTACAGGGATTCGAACCTAAACTGACAAATCCTTACCGTTAACTCATTGAGCTTAACCTTTTTTTTTAATCTTTATTATGAGCTTAACCTTTTTTTTTTAATCTTTATTATGAGCTTAACCTTTTTTTTTAATCTTTATTATGAGCTTAACTTTTTTTTTAAATCTTTATTATGAGCTTAACCTTTTTTTTTTAATCTTTATTATGAGCTTAACCTTTTTTTTTAATCTTTATTATGAGCTTAACCTTTTTTTTTAATCTTTATTATGAGCTTAACCTTTTTTTTTAATCTTTATTATGAGCTTAACCTTTTTTTTTTAATCTTTATTATGAGCTTAACCTTTTTTTTTAATCTTTATTATGAGCTTAACCTTTTTTTTTTAATCTTTATTACAGTACTTGCAACCTTAGGCGTTACTATTTTAGCGATCAGTCAGCGGTCATCGATCAGTCACCGATCAGTCAAGTTCGCGTCAAACTCACCTCAGCAATCCGTCAGACTTATAGTAAAAATAATTGACTGATCGGACTGATCGGACGGATAGTACCGATCGACCTTGATGACGGATTGAACTTTAATACGTCACATGATAAACTAATACAAATTACGGAATCTTAGTTTCGTTTAATCTAATTAAAATGGCGACTCTTGAAAATCGAATGTTCAATGATACATTTTGTTTATTAATTATTTAGCAAAGTTTTATGAATTGAAATGAAAAGAAATGTACAGAAAAAACCTAAATTGAAATATCATCATTAAGGAATGGTCTTTTTCATTTTATTTAGGTTATATATTTTCAAAACCGGCGAGCTCTAAAACGGTGTCTACATCGCGATTTTTATTTCATTATTTTCCAAACATTCTCGGGAAAAATAAAATGAAAGAATCAGTTATTGAAAAATGTAGTCTATTTGTTTTCAATATTTTCAATTTTTGTATCCTTATCATCATAAAATTCTTAAAAAAAAACTTACATATTTACGGACTTTCTATATTCTCGTCACAATCGAAGCATTTAAAATAACAAATTACAAAAATAACTGCTGTATTTTTTAACAAGAAATAGAAATAATTTTAAACAATGCAGACAACATTACATTATATTTTTCTGATGGTCATTTTTAATAAAAAAGATAACTACTCCTAAACAATAAAAAGTACAAAAATCCAATGTTGGTCAACATAAATATATTCCTTAAAAAGAAAGAAATAAGCAGATTTATTCTTGAATCATTCACATTTTCTACAAAAAACATATGAAAATCATTTATAACAACTGATTGCAATTGAAATTACAATATTTTCCAATATGAGAAGAAATATTTGCATTTTTGCCAACACGTACACAAAAATAATATCTCTTTCCTTCAAGTAAACATAATTTATGAAGAACAACCAATCCTGATGGACAAAAAGTAATGCAATCATTTATTTTAAGTATTTTAAGTCTCATTACATCTCAATTCTAATTAGAAGACTTGTCTCAAGATGGTAAAATAACTGATTTCAAATAAAATAGTATCATCTTAAATAAAAAGAATAATAATTTTGGTTATTTTAAACAATGCGAATAAAATTTTAGTATGATTTCTCTGACATTCCTTTAATTTTATGAACAAAAAGACTATTTTGAACAATAAAAAGTACAAAATCCAATGGCGGTCAATAATTTTCAGTAAAATGAAGAAATATTTGCATTTTAGGTAACGCGTACAAAAATTTAATATCTTTTTCCTTAAAGTAAGCATGTTTTATGAAGAACAGCCAATCCTGATGTACAAAAAGTACTGAAGTCATATGACGGTTAATAATTTGTATCAAAATAAATCAATAACTGCATTCTTATTCCACAAAAATAAAAGTTTAAGTATTTTAATTCTCATTATATCTCAATTCTAATTAGAAGACTTGTCTCAAGATGGTAAAAATAACTGATTTCAAATAAAATAGTATCATTTTTGATAAAAAGGAGAATAATTTTGATTATTTTAAACAATGCGAACAAAATTTTAGTATGATTTTTCTGATATTCTTTCAATTTTATGAAAAAAAAACTATTCTAAACTATAAAAAGTACAAAATTCCAATGGCGGTCAATAATTTTCAGTAAAATGAAGAAATATTTGCATTTTAGGCAACGCGTACAAAAATTTTATATCTTTTTTCATAGAGTAAGCATATTTTATGAAGAACAGCCAATCATGATGTACAAAAAGTACTGAAATAATGTGACGGTTATTATTTGTATCAAAATAAATCAATAACTACATTCTTATTCCACAAAAACAAAAGTTTGAGTATTTTAATTCTCATTATATCTGAATTCTGATTAGAAGACTTGTCTCAAGATGGTAAAAATAACTGATTTTAAATAAAATTGTATCTTTTTTGATAAAAAGAAGAATAATTTTGATTATTTTAAACAATGCGAACAAAATTTTAGTATGATTTTTCTGATATTATTTTAATTTTATGAAAAAAAACTATTCTCAACTATAAAAAGTACAAAGATCCAATGGCGGTCAATAATTTTCAGTAAAATGAAACAATATTTGCATTTTAGGCAACGCGTACAAAAATTTAATATTTTGTTTTCCTAAAAGTAGGTATGTTTTATGAAGAACAGCCAATCCTGATGTACAAAAAGTACTGAAATCATATGACGGTTAATAATTTGTATCAAAATAAATCAATAACTACATTCTTATTCCACAAAAATAAAAGTTTAAGTATTTTAATTCTCATATATCTGAATTCTGATTAGAAGACTTGTCTCAAGATGGTAAAAATAACTGATTTAAAAAAAAATAGTATCATTTTTGATAAAAAGAAGAATAATTTTGATTATTTTAAACAATGCGAACAAAATTTAGTATGATTTCTCTGCCATTCTTTTAATTTATGAAAAAAAAGTATTCTTAAATATAAAAAGTACAAAAATCCAATGGCGGTCAATAATTTTCAGAAAAATGAAGAAATATTTGCATTTTAGGCAACGCTTACAAAAATTTTATATCTTTTTCCTGAAAGTTAGATTATTCTATGAAGAACAGCCAATCATGATGTACAAAAAGTACTGAAATCATATAACGGTTAATAATTTGTATCAAAATAAATCAATAACTGCATTCTTATTCCACAAAAATAAAAGTTTAAGTATTTTAATTCTCACTATATCTCAATTCTGATTAGAAGACTTGTCTCTAGATGGTAAAAATAACTGATTTCAAATAAAATAGTATCATTTTTAATAAAAAGAAGAATAATTTTGGTTATTTTTAACAATGCGAATAAAATTTCAATATGATTTCTCTGCCATTCTTTTAATTTTATGAAGAAAAACTATTCTAAACTATAAAAAGTACAAAAATCCAATGGCGGTCAATAATTTTCAGTAAAATGAAGAAATATTTGCATTTTAGGCAACGCGTACAAAAATTTAATATCTTTTTCCTTAAAGTAAGATTATTTTATGAAGAACTGCCAATCATTATGTACGAAAAGTACTGAAATCATATGACGGTTAATAATTTGTATCAAAATAAATCAATAATTACATTCTTATTCCACAAAAATAAAAGTTTAAGTATTTTAATTTTCATTATATATCTGAATTCTGATTAGAAAACTTGTCTCAAGATGGTAAAAATAACTGATTTCAAATAAAATAGTATCATTTTTGATAAAAAGAAGAATAATTTTGATTATTTTAAACAATCGAACAAAATTTAAGTATGATTTCTCTGACACTCCTTTAAATTTATGAACAAAAAAACTATTCTAAACTATAAAAAGTACAAAATCAAATGGCGGTCAATAATTTTCAGTAAAATGAAGAAATATTTGCATTTTATTTATTTACAAAAATTTAATATTTTGTTTTCCTTAAAGTAGGTATGTTTTATGAAGAACAGCCAATCCTGATGTACAAAAAGTACTGAAATCATATGATGGTTAATAATTTGCATAAAAATAATTCAATAACTGCATTCTTATTCCACAAAAATGAAAGTTTAAGTATTTTAATTCTCATTATATCTCAATTCTAATTAGAAGACTTGTCTGAAGATGGTAAAATAACTGATTGCAAATAAAATTGTACAATATTTGATAAAAAGAATATTCATTTTGGTAATTCTAAACAATGGGAACAAACATTTAAAATCATTTCTTTGACATTCTTTTAATTTCATGAAAAAACAACCTATTCGAAACTATCAAAAGTTCAAAAATCCAATGGCGGTCAACAATAACCATTTTCGTAGAAATAAGTTCATGTTAACAGAGTCATATAATACAATTATGTATTATATGTCTCTGATGTTTATAATATTTAATACCAAAATATTAATCAACACAAACAATTTAACGCTCTAAGCATCTTATTCTGTTAAACTATTTTTACTTTTGTATTGCAACTAATTTTATTACAAATTATAACGTGTAAATTAAGGTGTCTTCGTAGAGGTCCGCGTTCATCGATTGTATATGTTCCAGACCATATGAGTATTTGGACCGTACGCGTACGGTCCGGACCGTATACGTATACTCGTACGGTCCGACCATACGCGTGCGGTCGGACCGTATGAGTATACGCGTACGGTCCAGCTGACCAGACATGTTTTGAGATTATATGGGTTAAAAACAAATATTTATCAAAATCTTTATTTTTAGTTATACAAATTGTTATTATTACAAATATATGGATGAAGTGAATTAGCGAACAATTGACATTAAATATTTGTTTAATTGTATATCTGAATCCTATTTTGTTACTCTGGCCCAAGGTGACACTAGTCTTGCTACCACAAGGAACGTCATATTTTTTTACATTAACATGTTTTGTTCATGCATGTTCCTTTGCATATGCATTTTTTTTTGTAAAGTTCCTAAATATTCTATTGTCCTCCCACATTATGTTTACTTCCGATTACTTCAATTTCAATGAGCATACTGGGCTGCAACTAATGAATTACTGACATGCTAAATACAGGAGATTAACAGATTAAATAAGCGTGTTTTTTTTTAAATAGTTAAAATTAATATTAAGTTTTTATTTCAATTACTATTGAACTTTTTATATTAATTTGAGAGATAAGTTATGTTGATCTGTTATATACATTTGTATCTAATAAACTTGACCAACTTCTTAATATTAGTCAGACCGTACGCGTACGGTCCGACCGTATACGTATTTTGAAAAAGTACGCATACGGTCCAGACCGTACGCGTACGGTCCAAATACTCATACGGTCTGGAACATAAACACTGTGGAGTTCGGTTTACATAAGAATTTTAAATATATACTAAAATTCCACTGAAAAGTGGGTCGTCTGATATAGGCGGAACAGTACAGACTAAAGTTCAAAGTTCAAAGTTCATCAAGTACGTATCCGTCCGATCCGTGCATAAATTTAATTTACTGATCGATCAGTGACAGTTGTCAGGGTAACTCTCACATAGGTTTTTTGACTTATCTGACGGATCCTATGGGTCACCGATCACCGATCAGTCATCGATCAGTCAAACATCCGTCACCGATCATTCACCGATCAGTCAAGTTCACGTCAAACAGTAACGCCTAAGGTTGCAAGTACTGTATGAGCTTAACTTTTTTTTTAATCTTTATTATGAGCTTAACTTTTTTTTTTAATCTTTATTATGAGCTTAACTTTTTTTTTTTTTATCTTTATTATGAGCTTAACCTTGGAACCTCGCGGCTACCAACTCATACTATACAATTGCCTATTTTGTATATATAAAGGTACAAGCACCGTGTGTCCGTTGTACCGATGTATATTATATCCGTGAGTTTCGTCGATATGTTGATGTCAGTACACAAACTTCATGGACGGGTTCGAATCCCAGTAAAGGCATATAGAAATAACAAAAATTAAAGGTAATTTTTTTAAATGATTCCATTAGTGAACAGAAATCAGTAAACTGGCCAATTAAAACTTAATGAAATTAGGCAAACAAAGGAAACAATTGAATATAATTTGCTGAGCCCATTTCAGCGACAGATTTAGGAAGCGTTGATTCTAGGAAAGGAATTCACGGTAAATGAATAGGCTGACGTCACCACAATTGTTTAAATATCTCAACTTGTACAATTCGCTCGTGTTTGTAACAACGTATTATATATTAGCGAAAGAAAAATCTATATATTAGTGAAAAATGATTACACCAGGGTTTTTGATATCACAAACTAGTCAAAACTAGTCAAAACATTTACTAAAATTTATCATCGATACAAGGATATATCATTCGAAAATATAAATCAACATTCAGACATCGTATACTTTTAGGTATTTCACATACAATCTTGTATGGTAACATTCTTTACAGAGCACAATAATGTCGGCAGTCACATCAAAAGCTAACAGAACCTTTAAACAGACGTATTAAGAAGGGATATAAGTGTAACCGTTGTTAGGTCATTAAAAATAGCATATTTTGCTTTAATATTGAATCACTTATGGTATAGGGTCTTTATATCGAAAAATATAGCCACATGTATCATTAAACCAATTGTTGGCATGATACGGGTTCTGTTCTTCTCATCTATTCTATGACAGTATGATATTAAAACCCATAACGGGAGGGATTATGTTTGATATTCATATGACGAAGACATAATTGAGGTCTGAAGTTGGCATGTCAGTAACTGCTTGCAGTCCTTTGCTAATGTGATTAATGTCTTTGATTACTTATTCTGACATCGGACTCGGATTTCTTTTAAACTGAAGTCTGCTGTGCGTATTGCTATGCGTTTATTTTACACTGGCTAAAGGTATAGGGGAGGATTGAGATGTCAAAATCACGTTAAACCCCCCTGCTTTTTTGCGCCTTTCCCAATCAAGGAGCATCTATCCTCTGTTTGTCTTGTGTGATTTTTAATTGTTATTTCTTTAATATACTTCGGAGACGTTTATTATCACTGAACTAGTACATATGTTTGTTTAGGGACCAGTTGAAGCACGCCTCCGGTTGCGGGAATATCTCGCTGTTTTTTAAAATCCATTGGTGGCTTTCGCGTGTTGTCTGCTCTTTGGTCAGGTTGTTTTCTCTTTGACACATTCCCCATTGCCACATGTGGCTTTCAATTCTATTAAGGCTTTCAAAATGTGTCATGACATTTACTGTTCAGGTACATGTATAAATGAGTTAATCAAAAGTATCTGGTAAAATCATAAACATTGACAGAATGGAATCAGGGGTACTCACTGGTGAACTGAGGAAGGCCAGTGGCCTTAACGTCTTTTAAAAAAGGGCTGGCTAAAACTTGGAAGATATCAAAGTTAAATGTGGACTATTTATCAACAGTTTCTCAATCTTTTAAAGTCAAACTAGTTATATTAAATAGAAGTCGAAGTTTCGAAGTCATTTTAAAGTGGAAATTTTGAAGAAAAAAAATGACATTGTCTGTCTTATTTAAAAGGGGTTTTAATTTTACTATCACATTTACTCATTCTAATTTTTTCACTAAAGTTAGCTTACATACTAAGGTGCACAATGTGTAAGTAGAGCCTACTCACAAGGTTATGTTCAATTGCGTTATATGAAATTACTCCCTAAAAAAAACCTAAATTTTAGAAATTTCTCAAAATACAGTGTTTCCCTCCTAATATGACGTCTGATTCCAATATTTAGATAACAGACAATTTAATACTATACTATATCTTGTTAAAGATACATGATTGAACAATTCAAAAATACAAGTGTTTCTATTCAGACGGGGTCTAAAAGTACCTAGCATTGCAATTTTCTTAAAACTTAACCAGTTGAATTTTACCAAAGTTTGATGTGGTTGCTATGGTAACAAAAGAGACATTTATACAAAGACAATAACAATCAAAACCAAGGAGTAAACAAAGACTATAAAACCAACGGCCATTTACACCAACAGTTATAAATAATGAATAAGAAACAACACAAACTCTACTAAAAACCGTGAGTGAAATCAGGTGCTCCGGAAGGGTAAGCATTTCCTGCACCGTATACGACACCCGTCATGTTATTTCTTTGTTCAGTTCGGTAATGATGGAAGGTTATTAAGACTGAGGAAGAATATTAGATATGATTTCTGACACACTTTTATCATAATGGCCAATCGGCTCATGATGGCGACCGTAAAATTTCTTGAGTGATGACCTTGATTTGATTGATTCATAGCCTTGTCTTAGAACAGAACAAAAACTAGACTTTTTTTTCAAAGTTTCATACAACAGTCAACTAATTAACATAAAATGAAGAAAATCTGCAGATAGCCTTGGCCAATCCATTGATTATTTGAATGCATAGTTCCCTTGTACCCTGATCGCAAATTGGTATCCAACGAATATTAAAGAATCCACAGTAAGAGGATGGAAGATTATTTGAAAATGGAACATTGTAGACTAAAACTTTTGCGTTAACTGACAAAAAAGTGAGATATATTGCACGTTTGAACTTATGATCTAAATGATATCTGAGAAAATGGCAATAACCCTTTTGCTAAAGGATCAGAAATAGTATTTATTTATGTTATGTATAAAGAAGAATAATTAAGGAACAAGAAGAGAAAATAACTAACAATGATACTTATTCTGTGTGTGATATAAGATAAAAATACCGAACTCCGATGAAATTGCAAAACCAAACGAAAAGCAAACAAATGTTATATTCCTGACGTAGTACATGGATTTTTATATGTAAAAACTGGTGGATTCAACCTGGTATTCAGTTAGCTAATCCTCTCACTATTAAATTCCATTATATTAGTAACAATGTGTCATTAATGGGATAGATACTGCTACTTAAAGAATTGCATAAATAGTAGGAAGTAACTAGATAACTATCACCTCACCAAGTTATATAAGGGATACTAGAGAAACTGTCAAAGTGAAACAGCCAATACCAAGAAACCGCATATTATTTTGTTTAAATGCAGTTGAGTTTTTACCCATCCAATTAAGATACATATGTCTAAAGGTAAAAAAATGACGACCAGTGATATCCTAAAAATGATAAAAGTGTTTGAAAGAGGGAACATACTATGGTTTGATTTTCTGTAAAGTTAATGTGTGGCTATATGATCAAAACAAGGTATCTTTTTGCTTGTACAATGAACATATAGGCGACAATAGATTATGTAAGCAGTAAATTAAGGTTTTTGATAAAATTTGCTAAAATTAAAATGATATCGTAACAAAAAGTAACATCACAAAAAAATGGACTTCGAGGAAAATTCAAAACGAGCGAAGTTTAGATTTTACAAGCCATGCGATGGACCAGAGGGTATATTATTGTTAAAAAAAGAAGAGTTGTTAATTTGAAAGTTAAAATCATCTCCTTTGTGTCAAAGATTCAAGTAACGATTGGCACACTTTTTCCTTTTCTATTTTTGTCCCTTGAAGAAATCTTGTCCATTGCAACATACGTTCTGGAATGCATAAAGAAATGTTTCTGTACACATAATGATGAGTGTGATCCTGTAACTGGTGACTGGTGTTTATGTCCTACGATGCAATACGAATGATAAGTAGTAATGCTGAGTGTTAACGGTTCTTCGAATTGTTCTATTATGTGTAAATACTAATGTTGAACATTGATCCACAGAGTAACATTTCAAAGGCACTAGAAGGACCCTGCCAATCAGCAAGCAGTATTTCGAGGAATTCCATAACTTGTTTTCATTGCTGCGATCAGCCAGTTACATAAAATTGATTCAATTTATGTCAGTGTGTCGGTGATGATCGTTGTTTAACATACAAAATTTTCTTATCTTAACAATTACAATAATTCAACTTATATTTGCCTGTACCTTCGTTGCACTTTGAAACTTACTACATCAACTCCTAATATTACAGTAATGTATATATAATAGTTGTCCTTTATCGTCAGGACAGTTTTAAGGTCACGGAAAACCAAATATTGAAATATAAGTTATAAGTAGCATGTACCAACATGTAATGCCTAATATGAAAAATACTCATTCAAACTTTTTTCAACCAAGCGAGGGATCAAGAGTTTTTACTTTTCCCTTTGTTTTATTGGTAGATGGGTTAGTGGTTTATTTTTATTGTACTCCTATAGTCATCCTAATTTTTCCTCTTTGTTGAAAACATAGCTCTCGTATTGTCCATTTGATTATTCTTTTAGCAAACATTAAGTAACAAATGGATTGCCAAGATATCAAATAATCAACATCAAAAAATTATATTGTTATGAATACCATAATAGCACACACATTTTAATTTGTTTTGTAATCAATGCATTTGTACTGATGTTTACAAAGTTGTGTAAAACATTATATATTTTTTTATCGATCTAAAGCGAAAACAAATAGATGATCATTATAACACAATAACATTGTTTGTAGTGTTTACTCTTCATTCTTCAATGTTTCCTTTTCAATTATTATTCTTGAATTGCAGCATGCCACCTTGGGTATTTTGACTACAATTTGGATTATAACTGCTCAAACACTTGTACATGCAACAATGGATCATTATGCAACAAGATATCTGGCACATGTGAATGTAAAGACAACACTTCATGCATTAACATTAGAAAAAAGACAATCCCAAACAACACTACAGCAAATTCTATTAACAGGTATTATAATTATGATTTTCAATTCCGATCTTAATAAGAAATTACACAAAAGCATGATTTAAAACTTCTCATTAGCTAATTTGCTATTGATAAATCGATAAATCAATCAATCAACAGTTTTATGAGATTGTTTGACTCATAGTGTAACTAACAGCCTTCAAACAGTAGCTTTTGCACCCTTACTGACTGACATTTCTCTTTCTAATATGGCCAATAGGTAAAGAAAAAAAAAAAGAAAAATGTATCTTGCCATATTCTTAAGTTTCATTTTCAGAGGAAGTTATTTTTCTTGACACATATTAAAAACTACGAACTAGTATTTATAACAAACCTGATAAATTTGGTTTCCGACCGTTTCCTCATTAGAAAATTGGCATAGGAAAAATAGCAACTGAATTTACAAATTCCTATGATTTCCGTGCAAAGCCAAGTTAAAACCACTATTTTTCTTGAAATATAAAGTCAGGATTGTGGCCTTTCTTATAAAAATAATTCGTTTCTAAGTATGTTAGCATTTGTTTTTGTTACACTTCATAGTTCCGGTTGTATCTTTGTTTTCCTCTTATAGTTGATGTGTTTCTTTTGGTTTTAGTTTGTGACCCGGGTTTGTTTCCTCTCAATCGATAACACTCGATTTATAACTTCGAACAACGGTATACTAATGTTGCATTTATTTGTATAAAGTTCACTTCTTTTTTTTTTAATCGTAATTTTCAAACGGAACCGATCTTAAAATGATTAAAGCAGTTAGATATTTGATAGTTCACGGAAGATACTGTTGGTGACTTATAATTCAATATCTTCGTCTGATTATTGTTCAAACTGTGTGATGGGTTGGTGTCTTAGTTTGTTCTAGTGACTGCAAACCTGTTTGAACTTTAATTTGCATCCATTTTAAGTATACATCAAAGACCATACTGTGACCAATAATGGTTTACTTTTACAAATTGTGACTTAGATGGAGATTTGTCTCATTGACACTTATACAACATCTTTTTATATCTTTTTATATATAGCTACAGGAAATATTGTAACGCGTTATGTCTATGTGTAGTGAAACTAGAATGGTGTTTGGATTTATAAAACATGAAACACGCTTAATGTATACCAAAAACAAAACAACGCGTACCTAGGAAGATACCATTTACAATGATTTATAACCTGTTGTAGTTGATCTGTTTCAATCCGGTTTTTAAGAAAGGAAATACATCTAAAAAAACGATAGGAAATGGTCTTTTATGATAACAACTCATTTATCCTAACGGAAATACAATCATTTGTTTCACTCAGACTATTACCTCCCATTTGAAACAAACCCATTTGTTGAAAGGAATTTGTATTGTTGTTATATTTTTACAGGAATTTATTAGTTCTGGTGGTCGCTGTTTCATTAATTTGTGTACTTTTGCTGGCTTTAACATATCTGTCTCTTAGGAGGTACTTGAAGCAAAGACGCAATCGAAGCAGTCAAAATAACGTTAACGAAACAGACAGTGTCCAAGGAGCTTACAATGAAAGTTATCATTACAGTGAAATACGTGATGATCAATTGGATAATATAAGGAGTTCTCGTATGCTAGAAAATCACAATCCACAGAATAGATTTCAGCAAACCACAAATGGAGAGCACGGATATCAGAACAATGCACAATTGTTGTCAAACATCGACATGTTTGAAGAGCATTTTCCAAACTCGTACTGTTCTTTACAAAATATAAACGATGATTATCTAAACCCATACTGTGCATTAAGATTTGAAAGACGTGTGCATAGCTGTATATTTTGAAATTGCATCATACGTATTTTGTCTATTTACTGTTAATGATCTGCTTTGATGAATTGATTAATAGATGTATACTTTTATATCATTTTGTTCGGATATGTAAGAAAACATTGAGATATTAAACTTTATAAGGTGACTAAATATATAGAAACTAAAAACTCAAAGGTCTCTGTCAATGGGAAAAGATGAAATAGTAAAACATGATCAACTACCTTCTTATAGGAGAACAACCAATGTTAGTCTGGCATTATTTAAATATTAATGCAAACAAACCGAAAAAAAAATCCTTTGACGAGGTTATCAAACTAAGACGAAGAGAAGTTGGTTCTCACAGAAAATTGATTTCAAACAAATGTGCACACTGTCCCACATTTGCCATTTCGGGGTCTTTTATAATTTTCTATGCGGTGTGGGCTTTGATCATTGTGGAAGGTCGTTTGATTACCTATATGTTTCTATGTGATTTATTCTCATGTTGAGTGTTGTCTCATTGGCAATCATACCACATCTTCTTTTACTTTTTTTTTTACTTAAGAATAATATTTCAATAGAAAATAATTCAAACACCATTTGACAGCAAGGACTTCTGTCATGAGTAGCTGACTAACTGAAAAAAGTTGTCCCTTTAAATGGCAAATGCATGCAATCATTTAAGAAACATTGAACCAAAGATTGGATGTAAATTTGCCTAAATTTGTATACTAGAATATGAATTTATAGATTCAAAATAAAATGGTATGAACTATCTTATTTTCATAATTTGTCATGTTGTATGTGTTCTGCATTCCGTTTGTCGTTGTCACATGCACATAACATGTACATTTCATAATACATATTTGAATTGTTTAACTCCATTAATTTGCCAAAACACACACCTACATGCAGATACAATGAAAAGCACACATTTAGTTAGTAGATTGGTATTATTTGGAAAAGTACTAATACTAAACAATATAAAATGTAATATAATCAATTATTAGTACCATCTTTAAGTGCTATCCATCCAGAAAAGCTACTCTGTACCCTTTTCATCCTCCCATCTACTTTTTTTTTATTAAATGTAAGATCATGTATTACTAGATTGAATTTACTTGTTCGCTTGACTGGGCAGGGTTTAACCGGTCGTTCATCATTTTCTTCAAAACCTAATTACATAAATTGTGTAAGTCCCGCTGTGTTTGCATTGCACCCAGAATAAAAAAAAACGTCTCTCTTACAGGCTGTTTACCTACACTTATAATAAAGGCTCAATCGAAATTCCAGAGAGATACAAATGGTAAACGTTTAACTTATGATGTCATATACTTATAATATGTCTTTTATAGTTAAACATAGTAGGATATCATTTTTGGAACATGTGCCTTCGATGAATGTAAATGTAGATAATCGCTTTAGAAATGTTTTTTTTTATTCTATCACTGGTTTGCAACCGGTACTAGTCGACTGTTGTACCCATCGGTACTATCAGCTCAGTAGTCTGTGAATCGAAACCGACATTATTTAAAACATGCTTAACTTTCTAAAACAGAGGTTATGTTTTTTCGCCGAATCTATAATATCAAGTTCATTCGAACAACTGAGATAATACAAGCACTCATTGATTTCAGTTGTTTTCAGCGACATGATATGGTCAAACTAAGATGTGTTACAATATCTACGAGCAGCTTAAAAGATTTGCTGTCGATTAGGGATTACATTATTTTTAAGACATGTTCCGTTAACGTTGCATTATTGTCTATGAATCTGCATTGTTTGTCAGAATGTGTTAGTTGTGGAGACTTAAAACAATAAGTGAAATGTGTAACTGCATTTCCTTGAATTGTATAAACGACGCTCATAGGAAAAAGAGTACAGTTTAATTTCCCGTCAGGCTAGCTATCTAGATAAAATTTGTATTGATGAATTCGGAATATATCTATTTAAGGTTTAAACAATTCAAATCAGACAAAATGATATAGTCAAAGCCTTCGTTGTATATATCAATGAACTCACAAAAGGATATACATAAAGCCTTCAGTGTATATCAATGAATTCAAAAATGATATACTCAAAACCTTCAGTGTATATCAAAGAACTCACAAAATGATCGATATTATTAAGGTCTTCATTGTATATCTATGAACTCACACAATGGTATACTGAAAACCATCGTTGTATTTCAATGAACTCATCAAATTATATACTTTAAGCCTTCAATGTATATCAATGAAATCACAAAATCACAAAATCTTTTTTATATTTTACTGTTAATTTATTTGTTCTTGTTCGACTATATATATAGCTAGTGGTTACATTTTATATACATTTCATGCATATTCATCAAGAGTAAATCGAGATGTCATGCTATGCAAAGAGTAAAACTATTTCTTTAAATCTCAATCATTAGCAAAATATATGATACTAAAGAAAATTAGTTAGGACTATTCAGACTGAATTCTATCTCAAACTAAAATGGATATAGCTTTGTGTATTCTTTTTAATGCCGTTTGTATTATATTACTGAAGTACCAGTTAACTCAGTTTAAAGCGTCAATTTTGCAAAATATGTTATTTATGCACGCATAGAACCTGTCCAGCTATCATTCAATCTGAATCTTATTTCGTTTGTCTACTATTGCTACAAAAAGGACAGTTATGTGAAGTCTTATAATGCAATAGAGTGTATGTAATAACAATGACGTATGTGGACTTTTGTTAAAAAATGATCTAATGATCCTATGAACGACATTTCTCCATTATCATCATAATGGCTTATTGTTTCAACTAGATCTATATACCATAAATGACAGGAATAATATTCGTACAAACAACTAAATCAGTCACACGTGTGTAAAAGAAAAACAAAATCAGTTCACTTGAACAGCATGGACTTTGGTCACTTTATATTACATTAAAGGATATGGGTAATGTATTATGTTAGTACGTCCTTTATCACACACAAATCATCATATTATTTGGTCATGGTATAGAGTACTAATATAACCAGTAATACTAAATGGTGTCAACATGTACTTTTGACATATACTTAAGGCAAATATTGTAATTCCAAGTCCAGTGGCGGAGTACAGTATAAAAATAAGATGTAGTATTATTGACAAGGAGAAAACTCTCCACAAAAGAATAAATGACACAGTATTTAACAACTAAAAGTCTTCATACGGCCTTCAACAATGAGCAAAGTCCATATCGCATAGTCAGCTATTAAAGGCCTCAAATATCAAATGTAAAACAATTTAAACGAGAAAACTAACGTAGAAATTCATTTACAAAACAAACCCTGAAAAACAAATATGTAACACATTATCAAACGATAACCCAGGAATTACAGGCTCCTGACTTGGGACATCACATATATACAAAGTGTGACGGGGTTACAATACAATGCATGTTATAAGTTATGTATCTTGGCTAAAATAGTTCATGATTGAAATATGGCTCCTTCCGCGTTTCTGCAACAATAAGTTCTACTTCTACCACTATCACTGCTGTCACATCTAAAACTAATTATGATATGTTGAATTTAAATATTTGGAATATATCCTTCATTTGTCATCCATTTAACTATTTAGAAATTTTCAACTTATGGAATTTAGAGATTTACATTGTCCGCTGGTGAGATAAAATTCTCATTATTCAAAACCGATGAATAATAATGTAGGTTTAAAATGTTCAGTGACAAGGTTTACTGGATTCTAATTTCTAGCTTTATTCACATTTTGCCTTGAATATGATAAAAATGTTCCGAAAAACGTCGACTGCAACCACACGAGAATATTATAAGTACATGTATGCATACTATCCTAATCTAGGAATCTATTTTCTTGATTTTAGAAATAGAAAAAGTTAACATTTATTTTAATGACAGAATGGTCAAAACTTAGATAAAAACACCATTTCTATTGATCTGTTCACATATTTGTTTTATTAAGTTAAAAAAAAGATTATTTTTTTTATAAATAAGGCCGTTAGTTTTCTCCTTTGAATTGTTTTACATTTTCATATCGGGGCCTTTTGTAGCTGACTATGCGGTATGGGCTTTGCTCAGTATTCAAGGCGTACGGTGACCTATAGTTGTTATTGTCTGTGTCATTTTGGTCTCTTGTGGACAGCTGTTCGATTGGCAATCATACCACATCTTCTTTTTTATATTTAATAAAAAAACAAAATGATTTCATAAAATGAAACGGAAACAAACATGATTGTTCTTTTTTTTTTACAATGCAAAAATGCAACGAGGAAATTATTATTGAAGTAAATCGTCACATATATCGTCATTGAGCCGTACTAATAGTTGAGTGTTTCTATTGAATTGATATTAGGATAAGCAAACAACAGCAATGCAGAAACGTTCCAGATCTATTGCTAAATGCATAGGGCTTCTTGCTTATGTCTTTGTTGAGACGATCAGGTGCACAACAATGAAGAGAACAGATCCAAATGTGTGTCCAAGAATAGTAAAGTAGGTACTATATAAAGAATACAAGTGGGTACTATTTAAATACATTTTTAATCAAAACCAAATATATCGCCTCTGCTCCATCAAACAAAATGTATGGCTGATTTGGTTAAGGAAACATATAGATATACTGAATTTAGTGGAAATGAAACGTTGGTCTTGAATAATCTTCATTAGGATATTTTCACACAAAATGTTACAATTAAAAAATCGAAACTTGTACAGAACTATTTTAAAGATTTTCATCATTTTATGGTAAGAAAATAAAAATAAAAGTTGCAGGAACTATAGTGATCAAACGTTAGCAGATATATTCACATCTAACACATGTACAACATTTGCATATTCCTGGCGCGGTATTGTTCATTTATGAGAAACTTGAAATTAATCATACATTGTTACCAGCGCAGTCTGTTGTTTTTTTGGTTAAACTAATATAATAATAAAAATATAACCTGCACTCTATTGTATAGCAGAACCAGACAGTAGTTGGACAGGCAAAATATTGTACATGTTTGACCATGAAATAAATACAATCTGAACAAGTTACCCGAGATCTTTTGAAAACGGGTTAATTTTCTTGCAAAATCTTGTACACAACTAGTAACTTATTAACTAGCATTTTAACAGGTTTTCCTGACAACTAGTTTAGTTTTCGAAATGAATGCAGCGGGTAATTATCTCAACAGTCAGATGATGTTAATTATGGAGTTATATGTGTTTTGTAACTATTTTCTCATTATGCTATTTTTGTTTTTCAATCAGCCTTAATGGAACCCAAATAAAGCTCATATTTGACTGTTGTCCTGATTTCTCTTACCAGAATGGAAAATGTCAAGGTATATTTGTTTTGTAGAAAAATCATGATGGTAAACCGTTTGTTCTTCTATTGCGTTCAAGTTAATTTGATCAAATGTTAGATACAGTATTATTGAAAAAAAAACACAAAAAAAGTGTTACAATCTTTTTTTCTTGTCAGACGGAACCATTGTAGTAAGCAAAAGAATTTCCTTTCAGAACTCCTGTTGATTATCATTCACCTCGATTTAATAAAGGAACAATATTCATTAGTTGCAATTTAAAAAGTGTAATTTGCATGTTTATTTATCTAAACAAAACTTTTCAAGCTATTATGAATCTTCTTCATTTCCACTTAATGTATGTGGTTGCCATTGTTTTTGTGTGTATTTGTGCTTGTTGTTATTAAGGATATCCTTTTAATATTTGAAATTTGACATTGTTATACTTTTGATGATCTACTTTTTAGCATGTCCAGCAGGTAAATTTGGTAGGGATTGCTTGCATCCATGTTTTCCTAATTACCACGGTGTTCAGTGCAAACAGACATGTAACTGTACAGACAATAAAAAATGTGACCCAATTCATGGCTGTGTTTGTGATACAGGGTTTACTGGTTCAAATTGTTCAGATGGTAGGTTTATGATTTTCATCCATGATTGATATTTACTTGCATAGCTATTTGTATAAGCTTAGTTCATTTGACGCACTAAGATATTTATACAACAATCAAGCGGCCGTTTTATACTAAGCACGGTTATGCTACCTTGATAAAAAAAAGCCCAAAAAATGAACTCGGAGGAAAATCTGAAACGGAAAGTCTCTAGGTAAGTTGCAAAATAATAAGCTTAAACACATGACACGAAACGGATAACAACAGTAATTTTTCTGACTTGATGCAGACATTTTCTTATGTAGAACATTCTCGATCAAACCTGGTTTTATTAATTTACCTAATCAGAAATTTTTAAATATTATCACCACAAAATTTTTTACAAGATGTTTAGTACAGTTGTTGCATATTTGCATTGTCTACTAGTTATATGTATTTTGACATTTGCCATACACAATGCACTAGACATATACATACGTCATGTACATACTGGTATTACTTTTACTTTTTATTATCAAACTTCTTGTACTCTCTGATCATCTGAAATGATTGAACGTTTTATCAATAATATTTGGCAGATTGATTTTTGTTATACTTGTTTATGTTATTGTATTGATATTCGCGATAAATAAAGGCAACAGTAGCTATAGTATACCGCTGTTCAAAATTCATAAATCGATAGAGAAAAAACATATCCGGATACAAACTAAAACTGAGGAAAACGTATCAAATATAAGAGAACTACAACACAACAGAAACAACACCGAAATGTAACACACTCAGAAACGAACTATAATGTAACAATGGCCATTTGAACCTGGTTATGTGGCATGCCAAACCTACCGCCTTAATAGCAGTGTTAATTTTATCATTAAAATGACACATTCCACGACAGGGTTACAATAAAAAAAAAAACTGATAAATGGGAGAAAATATAGGACAGAGAAACAAACGAATAATAGCCATCAAAAGGTAACAGGTTTAAAAATATCATTTTACTACGTCCACAAAAAACTATGTTCAGATGTAAAGAGTTTGAAAGTTGTAACAACTACAAAGTTAAAGATCGTCGAGGACCAAAAGTTCTAAAAAGTTGTGAGGCGAGGGTTATCCGCCTGGGACAAAAACATCATTATTACCAAGAATAATACATAGTTGTGCAAACAGTAAATTGTATTAAATCATTCCAAATTATAAATTATATCAATTAAAGCATGTCCATCTGGAACATACGGTAAAAATTGCAAAGAGGAATGTTTTTGCACACACGATGCTGAGTGTGATCCTGTAACTGGTGACTGTTTATGTCCTGGAGGAAGGTTTGGGCTTCACTGTACAAAGGGTAAATAATCATTTTCTCTGCTTCTATTTTCTGGAATGAATTTGTTCATTGCAAGACATGGCATGTCAGTTAACTGCTAGTAGTCTGTTGTTATTTATGTATTATTGTCATTTTGTTTATTTTCTTTTGTTACATCTTCTGACATCAGACTCTGACTTCTCTTGAACTGAATTTTAATGTGCGTATTGTTATGCGTTTACTTTTCTACATTGGCTAGAGGTATAGGGGGAGGGTTGAGATCTAACAAACATGTTTAACCTCGCCGCATTTTTGCGCCTGTCCCAAGTAAGGAGCCTCTGGCCTTTGTTAGTCTTGTATTATTTTAATTATAGTTTCTTGTGTATAATTTGGAAATTAGTATGGCGTTCATTATCACTGAACTAGTATATATTTGTTTAGGGGCCAGCTGAAGGACGCCTCCGGGTGCGGGAATTTCTCGCTACATTGAAGACCTGTTGGTGACCTTCTGCTGTTGTTGTTTTTTTTCTATGGTCGGGTTGTTGTCTCTTTGGCACATTCCCCATTTCCATTCTCAATTTTATTATAATGTATTGACTCACTGATCAACGTTTAAAATAAATTTTGGTATGCATGATAATTTTTTTTATATAAAAAGGGCCGTTAGTTTTCTCGTTTGAATTGTTTTACATTGTCTTATCGGGGCCTTTTATAGCTGACTATGCGGTATGGGCTTTGCTCATTGATGAAGGCCGTACGGTGACCTATAGTTGTAAGTGCCTGTGTCATTTTGGTCTCATGTCGACAGTTGTGTCATTGGCAATCATACCACATCTTCTTTTTTTATATGGAATACAGTGTATAACTTATTTATTAATTGGTTAAAACTATCTTTTAGAATATGCGAATACTGCCATTATAAGCCCGTTATGGTGGATTGTTTTGTTAATTGATACTGTGCTTTCATTGGATGTTTATTCTCAAAGAATTGTTTTAATAGACTTATGAATTAAGCAACTTACGTATCAATTTAATACAACAATATACGTCAATATATCTTGCAGAATGTCCCTTGGGATCATTTGGAATCAATTGCGTTGGAATTTGTAACTGCACAAATGATGAAACGTGTGACGCTATAACAGGAAGTTGCAATTCACCTAAAGGTAAAGTGACATATTTATGCCTTCCAAATGTCTTCAAATTTAACCTAAAATATTAAAAAATGTGAATATTACAAAAGAGTGAAATATGAGTGGTAACAGGCAAAGTGTTTAAGGTAGTGAATAGTTTACAAGTATTGATAATAAACACTAAATAGAAAGTACAACTAGGGATGTACCTACATGTAGGTGTTCCGTAACATTTAGTAACAAAATATTTGAAATCACTCAGGTGACTTAGTACATGCAGTATATGTTTTGTCTATATCACAAGACTATAACGGGGAAAGACAACTTACAACCTCGCCGTCTTGAATCAAGCAAAACACGTTTTAAAGTATAGTTTTACACATTTTGACCTTAGTTCTGCATAATGCTTGATTAAAGTTGTGAGTTTTATGTTTGTGACTTACGGTTTTCGTTCCGTTCACTTCATTACTTACAATTCACAACGATAGCTTTGACAACGCCAATAAATCAAGTTAGAATTGTGTTATCGATCAATAACAAAATTAAATGTACCTTGTAAAAGTAAGGACTTCTTTCTGATGATAAACAACAAGAACATAAACTAAAATGGTTTAATACTAATCAGCAATATACTTAAACACTTGATTATCAATACAATAGACAATTAAGATTGAATCTGATCATCATCAGGAGACGACACAATTTTCAATAGAACAATTAGATAAAAGGTGTAAACATGTAAAGTAGAATTGACACTTGTACGTCACAATTTCACCAACACAAAAATTGAAATATAAACAATTTTCTATTGGTACAATGAGTAACACATCTATCGTAAGCAAATTTGAATTTAGAGTCTTTTGTAAATGCGAGGTAGTGATTAGCATTACACAACAATATATATAAAATATTGATTTTTCTTTAGGGGTGAATCAAAGGGGATTGTCATTTAAAATTATTTCACTCTAACGCTAATAAACAATCACATGCAAGTGAAACGGTTTGGCGTACAGATATCTCTTTTGTAATACTATTGATCGTTGGAAGCTGAATAAACTTTTATGTTTCAGATGAGATGGAAGACCTGAATTCAGAAAAAGACACTGATAAATCAAGTACAGTAATGGTTTACATTATGATGGCTGCTGCTCTTATTGGTCTGGTATGTGTTGTTACAATGATCGTAAAAGTAAAGGAAACAGTATGTCGTCAAGTACAAAAACCAAAGAAGGACACTTCAAAACCAAAGTTGAAACGCCGGTTAGCAAAACGAAGGCGATCGTCAGTCCAGACACAAGACGATCAAACTGGATCGTTTATTATAGATTCAGAATTTTCAGTGTTTCCACCTCCAAGGGAAGAAGATGTTTATTGCGAAATTGGAGACATTACCACGCTAGAACCAAATCGTTATTAATGTTCACATACACATGCAGAGGTCATCAATTGAAAAATCTTTGTCTCTTGGTCTCCAGCAATAAGTAGTATCAATGGTAATCAAATCATTCTAATTATAAAAATTCTACGAACTTTTAATCAACCAAATGTACTTTAAAACTTACATCAATTGTTAAATTCTTAAATTGATAACATTTCCTTTTAATATAGTGTATATTGTCTATCAAACTAACAGAATGATTCAATAAGGATAGAATGACCATTCCAACAAGTAATATACAAAAATGTTGAGGATAAGTTAGAAGTGTTTTATTGATTACAATTCTTTTACCATTGAGTATGTATTTCTTTCAGCGTTTTGTTAATTTTTTGTATTTGTATCTTTTTAAAAGGTTTGGTTCATACGCAAGATGCTCCTTTATTTACATTGCATTATAATATTTTCAAAAACGGACTATCATCATGTTCAAAAATTGTATTATATTAAATTACAATAAAACATTATGTAGAACAAGGTAGAAAAGCTATGTTCGACATATTTGGAATGATTAAAACGTTGTTTTTTGTGCTATTTTTAAATGTGAGATAGAAGATGAATTTTATTTTGTTCTATAGTGTAGTACATGAACTGATTGTATTAAAATAATACATTAAAATATCAGTACACGGTATAGTAAAAAAAATACAACAATTTTAATGTCATCAATTTTGTTTTTAAACATATTGCTGATTACTTCAGGTTCGAAGTTGACAGGGAACAATAAGTGTTGTTAATTGATGAAATTTAGATAAAACTATGATTAAATTTATTAAGAAAACCATATACCACAAACATATATAAACAGTTGGTATAAAGATGCGAGACAACTCTCCAATAGAGTCCAAATGACTCAAGCAATTACAAATATGAATAAATAAGACGGGGAAAATTTCATTTATTTGAACTAATCTTCATTTTTGTTTGACACCTCATCACTTTGAATTTTTGATTCAAGGAGTGTTCAAGGATGAACACATACAAGTTCAATTTAAACTACATGATGTGTGGAACCTTCGATTTTTCATGGGTTGTGTTGCATACAATAATATTTTTGTGTAACGTTTTTGAGGACGGATTCCTATGGATTTTTATACTACTGTCATACAGGTGAGAGGTTAAGTTAGCTATACAACCAGGTGTAATCCATCATTTTCTACTTAAGAAAATGCCTGTACTAAGTCCAGAACATGACAGTTATTGGCGATTTGTTTGATGTGTTTGATTTTGCAATTATATAAGGGATTTATGTTCAGAATTTTCATCAGAGTTCAGCTTTCATTTGTGATTTTACTTTTTGTCATAATATTTAGCCATGAAGTTGTCGGTTTTCTAGAAGTTTCCTGTCTACAGTTTTCGTGGTAATTACATATTTAGTGACGATTCATTGTACTAAGATATAGAAATATATTAGTATTCGTAGAAGATCTCTTGAGTTTTTGGGTTGACAACTTAATACAAATAAACATCATGCAAATTAGTACACTTATAAGCATTCCATTGGATTTCTTTGGAGTTCAGAAAAGAATTCTAAAGGGAGAAAAGACTATCAAATCTGCCATTCAGATATTTCAACAACTAAGTTGATATTTCTAGTTGTATTACATTTATTGTAAAATTGTATCATAAAAGAGGTCCGAAAATACCAAAGCGACATTGAAACGCATACAATGAAAATAAACTGGCAACGCCATGACCTACAAAAAAGAGAAAGACAAACAGAAAAACATAAGTACACAACACGCAACCAAAAAACTGAAACTGAAAAACAAGACACCCACCCTAAACTTGTGGTGATCTTATACAGTGTGATATGCTCCGGAAGGGAAAACAGATTGTGCTCTTCATGTTGCACCCGTTTATATTTACGAATGAATGATTTCAACCTCACAATTTGGAACTCGTGGTTTAATATCTTTCTTTTCATAAATTATGTTACAGTTATTACTGATTTTGTCTTTTGTTGGATACAATGTAAAAGTGATTTCAGGCTGGAAAAAAATCTACGCTGAACGAAAAAAAATGCAAAATTTAACATGGCCGCCGTCATTTTGTTTTTCTCAGTATACTTGTAATGAGATTATGTAATGTACTTATGGTCTTACATACTGATGATAATTGGAAACTTATATACTATTATATAATATTAATCGATTAAGGAAGATAAGTATTGAGATGATTTATTTCCGTAGCAATAACCATTTTTATAAAAGGCAATACGTGTCTGTCATTGATATATATAGAGCACTTTTGTTTTATGACAAAACTTTTACATATTATTTGTGTGTATCTCAAAATTAGTTCATTTGACCACTTTATAAAAGTTGAATTAAACCTTTCCTCTCACTTGAGATGAAACATCTCAGTACTATTAGGAACTAATGAACTAGGTAAAATGTGTGGTACAATGTATTAGCATCTACTAATTGTGAAAGGGGAATCTTGAATGTTCATTTGAGCATCTTTTATGTCCATAGTTTAATCAAATTTTATCATTTAAACATGTTATATTACAATCGTCGAGAATACACCATCATTTAAAAGTTTTATTCTTCTTGAATTGTTTGATTGACTCATAAGATTTTAAAGAAAACTATGTCTTTCATAATCACGTTCTAAATGGTATCATATGCGCACTATTAATATGTGTCATAAATGTATATTATTCGTGTTTTGTGTTTTGTCTATGGGAACAAGCACACCTTTTAAGGTGTAAAAAAACCAACTTTTCTAAACCAACCATAAGTGTTAAAATCTATTGAATGAAAACGCGCGTAAACATGTGCCTCTGAAATTAACTTCATTTTTACGCTTTTGACAATTAAATTTGAAAGTTAATAGAATACCAGAATACAGTAAAGGCAAGACTGCAAATAGTTGAGAAAAAAGACTAAAATCAACATTTTTTCTGCATATTCTTTTTTTACTGTACATACAAATGTTTAAAAGTTATGTAAAATAATTTAGAATTGGAACACACAATCGGTATATAGTACATACACAATGAAATGATAAAAAACACACTAAAAATTATTTCAATGACCGGATATATTGTTTTAACAATGTTATAGGACAATGAGGAAATAATGATATAAACGATTTGTAGTATATTAACACAGATCGTTACATGTTTGCAAGAGTGTCGACAGATCTAACGACAACAAAGCAGCTTCGAAACATCAATAATGTAGAAAGTGTTTAGGGTCATAATGTACAGTTATTTGTTATTTATCTTTGCTTATGTTGGTAGAATCAATAATTTGAAGATTGGAGATCCAAATGTTTGTCCAAAGCAAGTGAAGATAAGGTACGTCTGTCATGAAATTCGCGTAAAAGAAAACAGTTACTTTTCAAAAACATTAAATCTTTATCAAGTATTTTATTTTTATAACCACCAATGGTTTTGGTTTGCATAATTTTTGCCTCTCAGAGTTCATAGTTAAGATCTTTTGAATACAAATTTCGAAACCTGACACCTGTCTGTACTAGGTTGCATAAAGTGTTTGTGGTAATTATCGTATATCATGCGCTACAAATAAACTTTGTTAAAAAGTTCCAGCATTATAAATGTGAACGAAAACTAGCATTTCGTCAACAAAACTCACCAATTACGCGCAAAACCTTAAAAAGTGCAAAATAAAAATTGGAGATGTTATGCCGAATACGAATACACAAACTTGTAATGATGTGTTCAATAATGCTTAATTTCAAGTGTATTTTTGTTTCTTTTTAGTAATCTATCTGTTACCCAAAAGGAATTAGATATAGAGTGTTGTCCGAACTATATTTACCAGAATAGAAAATGTGAAGGTAACATTGCCTTGTTGCATACATAACTTATATATTTCATTGTGTGTTTGTTATCGTATGAATAGATCTATAGTTTAAATGATTTGTATATGACAACGAGAAAACAAAATAAAACAAATTTAGAAGTTAAAAACAATAATCGACAGATGAAATAAGATTTCGAAATAATTTTTATATAGTTCAGTAAGATAAAAGACATTATGTAACATTCTATGTTATTTAAGTGATATACTGAAATTGAAAAATGACAAATGTACAACTTATAAAATCTTTTAAAATCATGGCTAAATTTTATATAATTTTCGATAAAATACTACATGTATTTGCCAGTTTTTCGAAAAGTGTCTAATATAAAAGACTAAACTGAGGGATTTTCTCGTTGCGTTGAAGACCCATTGGTGGCCTTCAACTGTTTACTGCTCTTTGGTCGGGTTGTTGTCTCTTTTTCCCATTTCCATTTTCAATTTCAATGATATCTAAATATTGCTTATGCTTTACAATGTAACGATTTAAGTGTTTTCGTTTGACCCTTTTTGTTTTATTTTTCACTTTGGATTTTTTTTTATGTATCTGAGTATTATATGTTTAAAATGATAAGACATATATTTTTGCAGCATGCCCGTCAGGAAAATTTGGTCAAGATTGTTCACTGCCATGTTTGACTAATTACTATGGTGTGCAGTGCAAACATATGTGCAACTGTACTGGTAACACAACATGTGATCCAATTAATGGTTGCGTCTGTTTTGAAGGATTCACAGGAAAGCATTGCACAGATGGTATGCAAATGTTTTAAACTACTAGTATAATGAATCTACACTTCCTAACACAAATATTGAATTCTGTTAGGGTATTCTAACATGACGCCCTTCAAACGATTTGAGTACACACCCGTGGTAAAATATGAATATATTGCATTGGCTGTTCCGATCGTACTCCCACGTCATATGTTTTTTTATGAATGAAGTACCCGACGTCATAGAATAATGACGTAATAATTTAAGCATTTTACTGGAAATTACACGATTCTGATACTGAAAATCATCACAACAAGGAAACGTAAACAAACGATGCTAAAATGTGGTATTGGCCCATTTTTGTTATACATAGAAGACATATACATGTAAGTAAATTATCATTAAAATTCATCCAAATTTATCTAAATACGTTATAGTAAATAGTTTGAGCATGTCACTAATTCTGTTTGCTCCGTTCTTTTACGCCAATCTAAAAGTGCGTTAATGTATTGGAACGGCAAATATTTGCCTCCACTTAGAGCGCTTCGATCCAAAAGAATTGCCGTATTTGTCCTATTAGAATCGAAAAAAATCATGGGGGCTTGAATATATCTAGATTTTACCACGGGTTTTCCCTTCATGCCGATATTTTACCCCTCGCTAATTAAATCAAACCGATAGGCGATAAATGTGATATTAATGACAAATGAATAAACCTTTAGCCACGTTACCTACATAGTATAACGCAATCATAGGTTTGAACGCAGTTTTCAATTTAGACTTGTTTATATTTTTTCGTTTGGGCTTGTATCATATTTTCCCTCCGATTTATATGATCCGTTCATCCTATATTGACTCATTTAAAAAAAAATCAAGAGTCTGTCTAAAATTGATGGTAAATTATGTGGCCTTCCAAAGACCGTTTCGATCCCTAACATCACTGAAGACATCGAAATCCGGATCTGGTGTACTAAAAATATTGACACCACATGTTTGTGGCATAACATCTTGGCCACAAGTTTATTGTTTTCTGTTTAGTATTAAATTTATATTAAGATCCATTTTGTTACATCTTGTGATCAATTTAATTTGGCAATCGCCAATGGCAGTCAGCAGGGTTATAGAACATCAGTTGTTCGACCTGTTAGTCAAATGCGTTTTGTTTAAATATACTTTTTCACTTTTTGGTCTTTTGGAAAATGTTGTTTGTGCTGTATTTAGACCCTTCTACAAAGAAATTTGTTTTACATGCACACGTAAAAATATTGCGGTTTTTATCCAACGCAATCATAGGTTTGAACGAAGTTTTCAATTTAGACTTGTTTATATTTTTTCGTTCGGGCTTGTTTCATATTTTCCCTCCGATTTATATGATCCGTTCATCCTATATTGACTCTTTTAAAAACAATCAAGAGTCTGTCTAAAATTAAGGGTAAATTATATGGCCTTCCAAATACCGTTTCGACCCCTAACATCACAGAAGAGGCATTTATTGTCGAAATCCGGAACTGGTGTACTAAAAATATTGACACCTCATGTTTGTGGCATAACATCTTGGCCACAAGTTTATTGTTTTCTGTTTAGTATTAAATTTATATTAAGATCCATTTTGTTACATCTTGTGATCAATTTTATTTGCAATCTCCAATGGCAGTCAGCAGGGTTATAGAACATCAGTTGTTCGACCTGTTAGTCAAATGCGTTTTGTTTTAATATACTTTTTTACTTTTTTGGTCTTTTGTAAAATGTTGTTTGTGCTGTATTTAGACCCTTCTAAAACGAAATTTGTTTTACATGCACACATATAAAAATTGCGGTTTTTATCCAACGCAATCATAGGTTTTAACGTAGTTTTCTATTTAGACTTGTTTATTTATATATATCACTTGACAACAAACGTCGATAGCATGATTACACGTGAAAAAACTTTGAAAATAGCTATTAAATTGAATTATTTGAATTCTCTTTAATATAAAATACATATGCACTGCTTGATTTCTACTTCATGATCTTATCTCCATGAGTTAAGATTAATAAAAATAACATCGTTTTTTGTTTGATGACATTCGTCGACTTGACCAATAATTTGTTGTTAAACGTAGAACGAGAATTTTTCAAATGCAATAAGTTTAAGTTGCAGTTGATACGTTTGAGAAGGCACGATATGAAAACGCTATGTACGAAGCAGATACTTAAACTTTAGCTTTTTGGTTTTTATATATTGTAAAACTGTATCACAAATCTTGTTAAACGGTTCTGTAAAGGTTTGCCTGTTTCTATTATGCTATTTTATCTATCTTAAGTACGAGGATTTACATCATCTTACATATTGTCATACTATTTGTATATTTTTTATTCATAAACAGTGTGAATTATTTTATTTAAGCATGTTCATCTGGAAGATACGGTGTGAACTGCGGGAAGGAATGTTTTTGCGCACAAAACGCAAAGTGTGATCCGGTAACTGGGATGTGCCTGTGTCCTGCGGGATGGTTCGGAAATCACTGCACAAAGGGTAAATTGACAACAATTTAAACATGTATTCCCTTGTTCAAAGATATACTAATTATAGCATGATTTACCTGCATTCAAAAAATTAAGTCACGCAACATTTACAAAGTCTCATTATTAGTCGAGCACTGAATGTATAGTATACCAATACAAAAATAATAACAGTCATTATCGTATGACTCCAAAACTTATGAGTTGTATTGACTGAGATCCATATTAACTTTTGTCCGATATAAAGTCATGAATACATTAACATATTTATAGTAAAATATGACAAGTACTTATGGAATGAGATCACGGAAACTTTTGTTAATGACTTGTGAACACTTATTTAAAAAACGAATGAAAGTCACGTCTGTATATAACTATCAATTTTATTATTTTAAAAAGAATAATTTTACTCAAGGAAATTAATCAGTGTACAATAAAGGCAACAGTAGTATAGCGCTGTTCGAAATTCATAAATCGATTGAAAGAAAAAAACAAATCCGGGTTACAAACTAAAACTGAGGGAAACGCATCAAATATAAGAACTACGACACAACATAAAAATGTAAAACACACAGTAACGAACTTTATTATAACAATTATCATTTTCCTGACTTTGATCATCAAAGTACTGTATTAACTGTTTTAAAAGAAATTCATTATATGTGATCAGAATATCTTGTAGAATGCAAATCTGGAAAATTTGGAAAGGATTGCAATGAAACTTGTGACTGCTCAGATGAAGAAACATGTGACGTCAAAACTGGTCAGTGCAGTAAGTTGACGTCCTATTCTAGTAGAAGACAAGGTTATACACCAAGGTTCTGATATATATTTATTGTAATAGCACATCTACTTGCTATTTCCTCAACTGGAAAGTTTTGAAAAATCGTATTAACCTATTAATCAACAATACCGGAAAACGGAGAGACACATACTGAAAGCTAGGGGAACCTTTGAAATCCAGCTAATTATTTTTTTCAGAATGATTCGGAGCTTTTTTTTTTTTTTTTTTTCGTTTATTCATTTACAGAAGATCCAATTTGACATGAAAGCTACTTTTCATATTAAAGTCGTTTATTTCTAGTCGCAAAACTCGCAAAAATAGATAACTCGCGACAAATTAAGTTAGTTAACTGTATTGGTTTTATAATGTTTGTTTATTTTAATTTTTAATGATATTGTTGTTCTTCACATATATAATCTTTGGTACCTTGATAGTTTGAATATCTAAAATGTAACCAGAATATTCCAAAAAAAATGTGGTGTAGTTTGCCATCGAATCCAAAGTTATTATATACTAGTCAACAAAAGAAACGATACACGACTTTGAAATAAAATTTATCAAAAAGTATTAAATATAAAACAAAATGAGATACACTATTTTAAAAAACTTTCATTTGCAATGTATGCACATGTGATAATGAAAATCAAAACTTGTCGGAAAGTATCTAAATTTCGTGTAAACGATCATAGGGTGCAAATTAGTTTTGCGGAAAGTTGAATAAAAAATCGACACATAATTTTCTAAGTACAAAATAAAATTTCAAATTTGTTTAAAAATATTCAATATGCTAATCGAGTAATGTTCATGTTGTAACTAATGGGTTGAAATATTGTTTTTTTTCAAATTTTTGGGAAAAAAAGTGTTTTTTGAAATCTCAAAAAATGCAAAAATATTTTTTTTTTATTTTCGTCTCAAATCAATGCTTTAGTAATGAAAACGGCACACATTAAATTTGGAACCTTTCGGATTATTTTTAAGATTGTTACCGCTTTTTGAATATCACTTTACACATACTGTCTATGGTAAATCAGTTGATAATGTATACATTTTAACGATTTCTCGTGGGGCCGAACTTTGATTAACAAATAAACGAAGAAACTGTATGATTTTTAAAAACAACTTGATGGCAAACACTGTCTTTACCTTTAAATGAGAGGTTGGCATCATTAGTTGGAACTTCTGCTTTAAAAATTGTCGTTTTATATAAATTTTGTAAAAAAAAAAAATCGCGAAAAAACTTCACGAAAGCAAAAAAAAAAGTTTTTTTAAGCGGATTTATATTTCCATAATGATAAAGTAGTACTACCTTCAATATTGGTCCAATGAATGAAAAATTTATCTTTAATTTGAAAAAAAGTCTTGTATCGTTTCTTTTGTTGACCAGTATAAAAAAGAAATTTAAAAAAAAAATAGTAAGGATACTCATCATGCTCATAACGTAGATCAACGTGTGTTAATTTTGTCAATAAATAAAAGAAAAGATAAGTCATTTGCCGGATAAAGCTAAAATATACAGGCACACTACAACTAATGGAATAAAATTCGAGAATAAAGACCACAATGTTTTACAAGCAAATACTGCGTTCAATCCTTGACATGATGGGACCACAGATGATACCATTATAAAGTCGTTGTGGTTAATGTTAACAACAAAAGAAGACTTTGGATTATAAATGTTTTTGATATAAGGGGCAAATTAAAGTAAAAAGATTACTATTCAACGTTAAAGGTATAGTTGTATCCTACGTAGGCTTTGAAGGACATGTTCATCGTTTTGTCTCAAATTCTCATATTTGATTTATAACAATAGAAAAAATTAAAAACAATATGTTACAACAAAGTGAGAGTTTAAATAAGAAATGTTTTGGATATAAGGGGTAAACTGAAGTAAAAAGATTACTACTCCACGTTTAAGGTATAGTTGTATCTTATTTAGGCTTTGAAGGGCATGTTCACTGTTTTGTCTCAAATTCTTATATTTGATTTATAACTGAATAAAAAAATGATACAACAAAGGAAAAGTTTAAATTATAAATGTTTTGGATATTAGGAGCAAATTTAAGTAAATAACGAACAACTCAACGTTAAATGTATAATTGTATCTTAATAAGCCTTTAAAGGGCTTTTTTTATAATTGTGGAAAAAAAATCGAAAAAAATAAATATTAGGGCATGAGTCAATGATTTGTAGTTTCGCTTTGTGTATTTAAGTTGAGACTTTTCATCATATAAACTATCTCGTTGACCTCTAATGACCTCCGGTGGTCATATTAGCGATATAAACATAAATATAGGTAGGGATATGAATAGATTTAGCGAACTCGTGCAATTGAATTTTTCTAGATCCGTTTAATTTCATGTTATAGATTAAAAATATATGTCAATCATCGTTTTTACCTGTATAAGAGTGATTGTTGTGGATCGAATCAGTCAATCAAATGATTTGCCTTAGTTTCACTTTTAATGTTGATTTTTTCCCTTTACATATCTCAACACGGACAACTCATATGATATCTTTCTGTAGCTAGTGTCTTTGCTTATTTTGACAAAATTAACAATGCTGGCTGCATAAAGCGAATTAATATTTCACTTTTTCACTTTACATTTACGATTGAACAAAACAATATATCTCGTAGCTAGTGTCCCTTGTTTAATGGTACAAATCTAAGAAAAACACCTGGAAAATATCCGACATACACATTGTACACATTTAAAAAGGTATCGTGTTTAGAAATTTATCTACAAATAAATGTTGATTTTAATACTTTTGAACTTTCAGGCGAACGAGTAAATCTAAATGCAGACCCAGAAATAAATGAATCAAAAAGTACAGTTACGATTTACATAATGATGGCTGCTGCTGTTATTGGTTTGGTCTGTGTTGTAACGATGATCTTGAAAGCTAAAGAAGCGCTATGTCGTATGGTACAGAAACAAAAATCAGATTCTACAAAACTAAAGATTAAACGACGAAAGGATCATCGAAGACCATCAAACCACAATGAAAACTCTCAGACAGTGTCTTTTACAGCAGAAACAGAAATGTCAGCGTTGGAACCTTCATTTGAAGAAGACCTGTATTGTGAAATTCAAGACACCAATGCTACAGAACCGGTCGGTATTAATGCCAAAATGAGTCTACGAAGTTTTAGTCAAAATTGAAAAATGACTATGACATCAGTGCAATCATGAAATTGTAAAATATATGGACAAATAGAATTGGACAAGGCTAAACAAATTAAGAGGAGGATTCCTCCATCGTATGAAAGCTTACAGTGGTGTCATTTCCCGTTCGTTCTTATTTAATCTTGATAACATTAATTCTACTTAAATTGCTTTATAGTAGGTGTTATTGAAGATACAAAAAACTGTTTTTATTGATTCTGTTCTCATTGCTGCTGCTTAAACTCATAAATCCATAGTTTGTCAAAGTATACTAGTAAGTTAATGTATATGTTTAAAAACGCTGAAGGTATATACCATGGATCACACAACATGGATGTATAAAAAATAGGTCGACAATCGGCCTTCAGAACAAATTATACCCAAAACCTTATGGTATAAATAAAAATGAAAAAGTACTTACTAGGTGCAAAATTGTGTTAGTATTTAAAGTCTTACATATATATTTCATAGACTATCAACTATTATATTTGATTCTGTTATTGCTCATCTCGGGTTACGAACTAACAATAACTGTCCCATGCATATATGTAAATTATATATTATAATTATTCCAACAGGGAATTTTTAAATCGCAAGTACTTTAAATAAATAGCATAGTTATATTTTTCTTTTTTGAGTTCTTGAATGAGGAGGTTAATTGTTTATCTGAGCTGCAATTTAAACCTTTATATGATAACTGTACATTTTTATTTTTTTATACTCCATCTTTGATATACCGATTTATGTTTTCCCAGAAATGATTTTAATTTTTTGTGAATGCTCAAGTTTAAGTATGATATTCAATTGAATGTACATAATGTTTCACGTTTAAGTATTATGTACAACTAGATAATTGATATTGTATGCGTAACACTGAATAAATGATTCTATAAAATGAGATAAATCGTAATAAAACTAATACACATTTATTTATCATAAGTTATATCGTCGCTTTATTTTGCATTATCCTTTCTACATAATTGTTATGGAACGAAGCCAACAACTAAGTTTATATAGTAGAATTGATATTAAGACCTTTGTTATGGATTCCAAGTATGCAAAGTTGCCTTTTAGAAAAGCTGAAACCATGAACACAAAATGTATATGATAATATCTACGTAATAAATCGATACAGAATATAATGCACTACAAAAGTCTAAAAGTCTGAAAAGACCAGTTTTTGTCTTGATTTGCATGAACTTTTACTCGACATTCTCCAAAAGTATGACTTGTGTCTTAATTTTTCTTGACAAATTCTCATATATATCAAGTTTGTATGAAAATTACTTGACATATTCTTGACATTCTGAATATGGTCTTAAAATTTCTTGACAAATTCTTGACATTTAAATACTGTCTTGAAATTTCTCAACATGTTCTCGACATTCTTATTTTTTCTCAGTATGTCTTGACATATTCTGAACATTTTGAATTGTGTCTTAAATGTACTTGACAGTTCTGAGTTTAAATCTAATGTTTAAAATGATTTAAATTTGGATCTGTTGATATAAAACAATTTAAAATTGAGTTTTTAAATAATTACAAATTTTGATTCCTAAATTTTATAAATTAAATGATTAAAACCAATCATACTGTAGACATATTTCATTCTACATTCATAATATTAAATGTTTATATGGTAAAAAATTATTGTACCAAAATGTGGTTTTTATATTAATAGCAAATTATGATGATATACAAATCATTCATTTAACAGAGGAAATATTGTGTAATGTCATCTGTTGGAATATATTTTAAGTATTACACATGGACAGGATGTTCCCCATAAAATTAAGATATTCCACACCCCCAGAATACACGCAACTGTCAAGTAGAAAATACTGCTTTACCTGTAATAAGCCATACAAATTATCAATTGACCGACCATGTCACTACAATTTAAAAAGTTTGTTCATAGACGAAAAAGGAAATCATCATTTTGATGAAAAAAAATGAATTGAAAATTGAATATTTCCCAAAGATTAAAAGAAAAGTATTATCTACCCAAGGAATAATAAAAAAATGTATTTTTAATGGGTTCATTTTCTATAGAAATCATTGGTCTTATGAAATGGATCCCAAACAGACATGCATAATATAGATCTTAACATGTTTTTCTTTTTCGGAAGGTCAGTTATCAAAAATATTTATTTTTGTTAAAAATTTATAAAATTCAACACTCAAATTGAAATAAAATATGTTTTTTTGGTTGTCCTAAAAAATGAACAAGGTTTTTGAATCAAGATGCGAACTAAGTCTTTGACCTTCACGAAAAAATCTAAATGCTGTTTGTTAGCAACTTCAACTTATATTCCAAGTGAAAACAATTAATTAAACGTTTAATAAAAATTAATCAAAATCAAAGTACGTTGGGGATTATTCAGGGTATTCAAACTAAGTTGCACCAAAAGGGTACAGTATCTTACTACACAAAATTAATACAATGTCAAGATTTTTTTTAAATTCTTAAGACAAATCAAGAATATCGAGTAAAAATTCATGCAAATTCAGACAAAAACTGGTCTTTTCAGACTTTTTGACTTTTGTAGTGATGACGCTTTAAAGATCAAATAAGAATAAGCAATGAGATTATTTTTGTCATTTTTACAATAACGTTAACACGGTAATACATGAACTAGTTATCATATTGTTTTTTAGAAAATCACACTATCAAAATACAATGTGATCATCTCAATATCAGAATATTGTTTCAATTGAAACTAAGCTTTCATCATTGCTGTTTAACACACTATTTATCTTACCTTAGGTAGAAATATAATGGTGTTCATATTTTTTGCTTTTTGGCGTTTGAAAAAAAACACCTTTCCATGCAGTTATGAATTAGGGGGTTTCACATTTTCCATGTTGTCCACTTTTTGAGAGTACTTACTTTTTTGATTTCGTCAAATAAGCTTTTTGAGTTTATACTTCGTGTTTTATGTTTGCATGGACTTTTTTTGTTCGTTTGACAAAATCAATCAGTCTTTATACAGTCATTTTGAACATAGAAAATAATTCATTTGAATTTGCAGTTTAGAGGCTGCTAAAGTGATGAGAAATATTCAAATGACATGTTTTTTAACCTACCGGAATACAACCGGATTCCAGCCATTGACAGACAATTGTTTATTAGAAAAAAGGAAATATGTTCCACTTTTTTTTTCGAAAAATCATTTTCTGTAAATTGAAATGTGCTATCAACAGGAGACAATAAATAGAACATTAAAACCTCAAAGAATTAAACATCCAAGAGCCTAACATATTTTAAATTGCTTAAGGTAGATCATAAGTAAATCTTTTTTGAGACAGAATTTTCTTATACTTAGCCAGAATGAAGATTTTAATATGCTCTTTTCAAAAATATAATAAAAAGTAGGGGTCACCGTGCTATTTTTCAAGCTATGAGTCGTTGAAAATTGCCTAAATTTGGTTAGATTGTTAATGGAAAAACACAATTGTGTGCATAAAAAATAATCTATGAGATAGAATTTTGAAATAAATTGTGAAAAGATAGGTTTTGTAATATGTTTTAAGAAAATAAAAAGAAAAAATGGTGTCACCGAACTTGTTTTCTTGCTACAAGTATAAAGAAAAAAATTCCCTATCTGTCCAGTATAAATTTTTTACTAAAAGAGTTATCTTCCCTTAAATGGCTCATTTGAAAAAAATGATTCAAAAAGCAAAATAAAATGATATTTGTTTAATTATTTTGGATTATACAATAAATTGCCAAGTTTTCTTTATATTATTAAACAGTCTAACCATCAAATTGCAAATCTGTCTCCAAATTTGCAGATTTAGGCAAATAACTAGACCGATTTTTTACTGTGATTGTTCAATCCAAGATGGCGGTATACCATGAATCTACCTTAAATGAAAATGATAGATATTAGTTGTCCTTTCATTTGTAAAAGTAGGAAGACTTTTTCTATTGTCTATTCGTAGTTTGATGCGCATTTGATTATTAATTTATCTCATTAAACTCCGGATTATGTATCAACACATTGAAGGCCAACAGCGTATTAATAGGCAATCAAATTCCTGTACACTTGGCCGATGTTTAACTCCCTTACTTCGATTTAAAAGAGACATATCAAGGCTAAATATCAATACTAAGAGAGTCACATAAGCGTAATCGTCCTACTATGCATGCAGTAGTCAACATATGTATTTACACTTGGTCAAGATATCACAATAGAAAAAAATAGAAAAACATTTATAATCGAATTCAGATCAGAAGACTACATCGGTTTATTCAAAAAAGAAGACTAAATATGTCAATCGTAAGGGTGTATCAATTCGTGGTGGTGATCGTCAAATTTATTTAGTGTTGATGCACGACGACTGAATTTGTATATATTAACTTATATATGTAAACGCAATACGATGGAACATGGGATATGTAACTGCGGAGAGTTGCTAGTATAATATTTAAAAATTAAAATGCTTCTGTTTGTCATACTGTAAACCGGAAAATTTTCGCGCCGTCTTTATTTCGCGATTTAGTGACACAATCCTAGTTCGCGCCGTTTAGAATTCGCGATTTCCCTGTGGTCTATATAAATATTTTCATAAATGATTTTCAAAAGTAAACAGCTATAATATATCCCTAATCAAGTTATTAAATCAATCATAAATCTTTTGTTTTCGGTTTATTAATCATGTTAATGTTAAAGTAGATTAAAAGTTTGTCATGTTTGCTTGTAAAAACCTTGACATACACAATATCAGAAAAGTAGACCTAACTAGGATTGAATTAGAATAAAATGCTGTCAGGATTAATGCTAATTAATGATCGTTTGATCTGATTAATCTGTGTAGTAGATTCAACGAGGTGATACTTTTATTACTGATTGACACGTGTAACATAACGGTAAAGCGTGTTGTTTACATAACAATATACATAATGATCGCTTATGAGATTACTGATTTGAGTTAAAGACATGACTTCTAACATTGCTTTTCATTACGATATACAGTTATGATTTCAGTTATATATGTGTCGTCTATAAAATCAATGTTATACAATAGTCCTATAGATATTCTATCCACATTCTGTAGATATAAGAAGCTTTGGTATGAGTGCCAATGAGGCAACTCTCCATCTAAGTCATGATTTGTAAAATTAAATTGAATAAAAAGAGTTTACTTGATATTTTCGCTGTCGTTTTATTTTCGCGGTTCAATGCTTACCGCGAAAATAGCGAAAATTAAACTACCGCGAAAATTTCCCTGTTTACAGTAGATTTACGTTTAAAGTGTTTCATCTGTATCAATTTCGAGGTAAATCTAAAAGATCGACCTTTTACTTTTGGTAGTACATATTATATCCGTTTTCCTGGTTTGATGAGGTGTAATGAATTATTGAAATATGGCTTATTGAGTAAATAAACTTGTATAAACTGTGCGGATCTTCTCATACATGTGAACTATTTTATTTTAAACAACAACACGAACAAGGATACGACATATACAACTTGTATAATAACTACAACAACACATCATTGTTTACATGATATATAAGATATACAGATAAAAAAGAACCATTAAAACTTTGCTATGGATAAACTAGTATACATCATTTGGACAATAACTTTAGTGAGTAAAACCTATTTTAGATACAGTCTACAATCGTTTAATTTAGCTACCAAAATTTCTCAAGGACATGACATGTCTAGTATACGAGCACATGATGTTTAAAACTGGTATTTATATTTGAACAATTGCAAGTTGTCTATGATATGTGAACCAATTAATCCTACGTGTTCGTATCTTAAATATAAACTATAGGGAATAGCAGTTATTAAATCCATGCAAAACATGGAAATCCAAGTACAATTAAAAACTAAGTTGCATGTGGTATATAATAAATCAACAAATAAAATGTGAAAATAATAATAGGAGGAAAAGTTCTTACTAAACAATTTGTGTAGGTTACATATCAAATAGGGAAATATCAATATAGAGCAATTGTTCTTGAGTGTATATTTTCAAATTTCAATACTTTTACGTATCGATAAATATAAATGAACATTAGAGGGTTAGAACAGGCTAAACCCGTTTCGAAAAGCAATTTAATTTGGGAAAACAATAACAAAAAATATATTTACCAACGATGATCGTGCATTTCTTGTGATTGAACGAGACCCTTAGGAGTTACATTCCAACATTTTTATTTCGAGAACTGACCATTTATGTCTGGAATAAGACCAGTAAATTGATATTGAAATTTTTCAGCTAGTACATATTCACGAGTAGTAAGGTCGTCATATCGAGGGGCGTTTAGTACAGTGATTTTGTCATAGTTTGGTTAAGTTAGACATGGTTGTGTTAAGAGTTTTTATTGACAATCAATGACACAATATAAACATTCGGAGTTTTCGGTAAAGAGACCTCTGACTATAGATTCAAACTGGTAAATATCTTTGTTTATTGCTAATATGTTAGTATATAAAAATTTTCATCATGTAGTTAAAATTTGACACAGAATAATGCTTGCGTGTGTCAAAATTTACAAATTGTTGTTTGTTTCTAATGCATAAAGTACAGTTATTTCTTTATTGTCGTTACATCCCATAATTCGTTGTGGTATAAATCTGCCGTCAATTATTCTGAAAAAAAACTACATTTGCACACAATTTAAGATAACAAAAAAATCGATGTCATTAGTGTCATGGTTAAGTTCATGTTCGACATGGTTCAGTTATGAGATTCCTGCCGTGAATGATGGAAGTATTACGATCAAAATAAACAGATGATTTCCAATGAGACAACTATCCATCCTAGACCAATTGACGTAAATATTACGTCACCGTACGTCCTTCAGCAATTAACAAAACTCATACCTCTTATCAAGTAATTAATGGCTCCGACAAAATGAAAGATGAATCAATTCAAATAAGAAAACTTACGGCCTGACTTATGTTCAAAACAATAAGCACAAAATAAATATGATATAAAGAAATAAAAAACAACAGCTACTGTATCACAGACTGTAGACTTTATACAATGCCCTACAGAATATGAAGTGGTTTAAATGTGTTCGGGCTCTCAACCAGCTCCTTGTCTTAATGTCCTTAATCTGGGCATGCAGGTTACAGCACAACAAACTATAAAAAATAGTTGAAAAGGACTTGACTTATCAGATCGATAAAGAGCAAAGAAAAGTGACAAAAAACAACATTGAAAGAACTCATCTGTGAGTATATTCCAAGCCAATAACAACTAATAAAAAAACATAAATCTTAGACAAAAAGTTTCTCTTTTTCTATATTTCAGAATGGAATTCTTCTACCAATATTCATCTCATTGTCTGATAAATAAAAAAGAAGATGTGGTATGATTGCTAATGAGACAACTATCCACAAAATACCAAAATGACACAGACATTAACAACTATAGGTCACCGTACGGCCTTCAACAACTAAACTGTTTTCCATGTTAACATTGTGTTCCGTGAATGTTTGAAGACTGTATGGTGTCCTTTCGATATCATTGTTTAATTTTATAGTTGAATTATTGCATAATGAACGGTATCATTTCTATGTAGGTTGACTCTGCTGGTGACAATTATCGTGAGAGATGATTAATGACGTCTACTTAGAGTAACGTAACAGTTACATTGTAGATAGTAAAAAAAAAAATCTCCCGGTACTAACTTTCAAATCAGTCCAAAACATTGCTGATATCAATTTATATATGATTTAACTTTCTTAAAATTCGGATATAAATTGTACATATGAGAACGCTTAAAATGCAGTTCTCCATACAATAATATTTCGGAGGGACACAACTCTTTAAAAATTAATTGATCGGCACTAATTTTTGAATTCGTCCAAGGCATTGCAAATATAAACCTATAATGTAAGTTTCATAAAATTCTAAATAATATAACTAATGTTTCCAAGGGGCATAACTTTTTTAATAATAAATAATCTGCACTGATTTTTGAACTAAACTAAACTATTACGTAAAAACTATGATATCATCTTCATAAAAATCCACTAATAATTGTAAACGTGAGACCGGACGAATGATATATAAACTTCCGATAATTTAATTAGAATACTGGTCAGTTTCAGAACAACCTACAAATATGTCAACATATAATTTTCAGCCGCCTGTGCTGGCGCATCTGTATATCATTTAACTGCAAGTTTGTTCTTTACATGATAACAATATACGTGAAAGACGTACAACAAAAATTGCATGAGAAGGGAGGTAACTCAAAAATATAGCAGTTACTGCATTTAAAAACATCAGGGATAACACGGTCTTTCGGAACTTTTTTTTCATTTGATAGTATATAGAGCTTTTTCGATAAGGTAAATATTTCTAGAAAAGCAGCAAATCATATGAAAGCCTGACTTGTTATCAAGCGAATGGAGCGTTTTGTGACAACGCTTGATATGATTGAATACAAAGGAAACATTCTAGAATCAAACTACATGCACATCAAAATCTTGTTGAATGACATATTCAAATCTTATAGGGTTAGCAAACACAATGTCATTAAATGTGAAAAGAAAAGTTTCTAATTTGCATTTTGTTGGCTACACATTTTGCACAACTTGACATATTTAAAAAGATAAAAACATTCAATACCACATGACACTGAAGGCCGTACGGTGACCTATAGTTGTAAATTTATGTTTCATTTGGTCTCTTGTGGAGAGTTGTCTTATTGGAAATCATACCACATCTTAATTTCTATAGATACCACAAGATAGGTTTATTAAATGTGTTTCATTTTATTATACTACAGTTTAAATCCCGAAAGAACATTTAAAGAAAAATAAAAAAATAATAATCTATCTGTAAAAGAGAGACTAAAGATATCAAATGGACATTAAAACTCATAAGTCGATAATAAACTGTCAACGCCATGAATAATAAGTAATAATTGTTATATGGAAGGAGTATATTATGCTTTTTAATAGCCCTTATGTGTGTATGACGCACAAGTACATAAGATTATTGTAATATAAAAAATCAAATGTCATATGTTAAATACATTTAAGGGGGAAAACTGTGTGAATATGTTCAACAAATACAAATTAGATGGTTTAAGATAAAGTCATTCAATAAATGATTCAAACGTCATTAAAAGTATACATTAACATAAGAAAGCCATAGTCAAAACTATCGAACAACATCTATCACATGGCTAATCTGCACTCTTGACATGGGTGACCATCTGTTAAAATTAATTGACAAATCATTTTTTTTTCAAACAAAATTTTAAGTTTGATAACACGGATAGTCTACATGAATGCAATGCTCTATGAAAAAAATATCTAAGTAGTGTGTTATTACCATGTCGTTGTGTATCTCGTATTTGACACGGATTAATAAGTTCTCATCAGTTAATGTATTTCTTGTCATGCTCGTAAAAATACGTCAAAGATCATTATAGAGTAGGTCAAATAGAACAAAACTAAATCGGAATATATGCCTTCCATTAGTTTACATCAACATGCAGATGAAAATGTGAAACATATATCTGACTATAAAGATTTTTTAAATGTGACTTTTAATCCTATCATTCATAAGGTTGCTCACCTTTGTGGAGCCAAAAATTTCTAGAATTAAACTTAAAGAAAATATCATATAGTGGTGTACTTCATTTTTTGCTACAACCCTTTAAAAGTACCAAATGTTGATGATTTTACCCATTTTCATCAGTTTTTGGCCATTTTGGGATACTATCGTGAAAAAATCACAGTTCCACAATTAAACCTTCTTTCATACTTAGAATAAAGATGGAATGGACCAATCTGAATAAAAACTTTAAAAAAAAAAACTATAGGTACATGTAGGTGTTTATATAATGTGTCATATTTTGATGTTTTTTCTTGGCAAATTTATGCTGTCAATTTTGTAATTTTCTGTTTAAAGAACAAAATGCGTATGATTTCAAGTTTTTTGTTATAAATATTAAAAAATACATTACTAAGTAATTTGAAAAGACAAAAGCGACATGGGACGAACATGTTTCTGGTAAAATCATTTTAAGTATCCCTTACCTATGTCCTCAAATTTTTGACTAAATAGACTGCCTTGATTAATATTATTTGAAAAATTAATTACTCAAAAATTACTGAATGTTAAGAACTAATTTCTTCACAAAGTTAAGTTTGATTATGATTTTTATAAAATTCATTGCTATTTTCCACTTGCATCACATATTTTGGAAATAATTTCAGAACGATATTTCAATGAATAGCTTTGCAGAATAATAACAGGAGAGACGATTTTTCAAACTTAGAAAACATAATAAACATATTGTGTCAAATTGTCCTTAAAGGGCAATAACTCCATAAGGGGTCAATTGAGAATGTTGGTCATATAAAACTTGTAGATCTTACTTTGCTGAACATTTTTGCTGTTTACAGTTTATTTTTATGATTAATAATATTCAAGAAAATAGCCGATCACTGCAAAATTTTCTGAACACTACCAATTTTGTGGCAGCAACCCAACAATTGGTTATAAGATTAATTGCAAATTTCAGGGCTAATCGATTTCGACCTATTAAACCCTTTTACCCCTATCAGATTTGCTCTAAATTTTTCGGTTTTTGAGTTATAAGCCAAAACTGCATTTTAACCATATGTTTTATTTTTAGCCATGGCGGCCATGTTTTTTTTGACGAAACAAGAATTAAAACAAATAATTTATTCTTGATACACTAAGAATCAATCACCAAAAGTGTGGTTGGAATTTGTTCAGTAGTTTTAGAGGAAAGGATGTTTTAAATAGTTTATACTGGACGGACGACGACGAACGACGACGTACTATGAAAGACGACTACGGACGACGACAGTTGACGACAGAGGATGGCGAACGCCAAGTGATGGCAAGAGCTAAAAGCTACAACTGTCCAGTGTACATCTACATGTAGTTCTTACTGTGTACTAAATTTTGCAAATCATAAGCGTCTATATCAGAAACAATATTCTTTTTAATTTTAATTGCTATTTTATCAATGTTATTTTGTCAATATATCGTTTTGAGGTTGAATATGGATACTAACTATCATTCGTAAATGTGTGGAGGTTGTATATATAGTTCCAATTGATATGAAAACACAATGTTGTTTAATTTCCATTGTGTTTTTAATCTGAAAAAGCGAATAGCGTCTAATGAGACAAAATATTTAATATAACCTTTTTACAAATTTGTTCGTAAAATATAATTATTTTTAGACGAATTAATATCCAAGATTAGTAATTTAAGTACTAAGATCAACAGGTGTCTTATCAATACATATTGATAAATTGTGTCAAATAATTTATTGACAAGTTCTTGTGAAAACAAATGCCAAAAGACTTATAGATAAGATCTAGCAGCAAAAGTAGGGCACTATCTCGTATGGAACTTTTGACATATTTAGAGAAACGAAAGTTAATATGCAACTTAACAACTGGACTTATTTGTTGACAGTTCCAGATAATCGAGCCCTTATAGCTTGCTATTCGGTGTGAGCCGAGGCTCAGTATTGACAGTTATTTCACTTATAATGGTATGTTTTTACTAATTGTGATTTGGATGGTTAGTTATTTCATTGGCACTCATACCACATCTTCTTATACCTATGAACGAGTTTACAGACTTTCAACAGACATGCCAACATATCTTCTGTATAAGATCCAAACCAAATATCATATCAAATATATATTGAGCCAAATTAGGCCTGAAACTGAATTTATAATAGTTTGGATAACATGATTACATGTGCATAGGTAATAAACTAGAAAGAAAAAAAAAACCCGATGATATTGAAAAATGTAATACAGGCACAAGAACATGGCGAATTCCATAACTAAATATATCTTTAGTTTAAACAGTATTTATTAATGAAAAATGTCAAGACAAATATTACAATGTTACATAAAGTTCAAATATGGGATTCGGAAACAAGTTTGGAAAAACTTTTATAAATCCGTCTCCCTAAACATATATATCTTTGAATTAGTGGATAAATAAAAACTACCCAATACATATCTGTACGGGTTAACGACCAAGCTTTATCAATGAATTATAGCCATTTCGTAGCCTAACCTTTTCGTACCCCCTCCTTTCGTACCCTGGCAAAAACCATTTCGTACTTTGACAATTTCGCACTTTTATCATTTCGTACCTCATGGAATACTAACTTAAATGCCATTTCGTACCTCATGGAATACTAACTTAAATGCCATTTCGTACCTCATGGAATACTAACTTAAATGCCATTTCGTACCTCATGGAATACTAACTTAAATGCCATGTCGTAGCCCATGGAAGATTTATATGTAATACCATTTTGTACGTCATAGAAGATATATTTGTATGCCATTTAATACCTCATGGAAGATTTATATGTATGCCATTTCGTACCTCATGAAAGATATATATGTATGCTATTTCATAGATTTGATTTGGTTCAACGTACTTTGTACGATGTATTACGTTTGCAGTTTGATTCATAATAAACCGGACATAGCTATATAATATACTGCGATTATAGTTAATTGTCTAACTGCTACCTCATTTTTATATTGTCATTTTATAAAATTTATTGTTTGCAAAAGTATAAATTATTCTAAAAAATAAGGATGTTCTTATCCCAAGCAGAAAATCCTAGCCGTATTTGGCACAACTTTTTTTTCAACTCTTGGTCCTCAGCGCTGTTCAACTTTGTACTTGTTTTTGCTGTCGAACTTTTGTATCTGAGCATCACTAGAAAGTCTTGTGTGGACGAAACACCTTTCTGGCGTATTAACTTTTAAACCTGGTGCCTTTTGTTAGCCATTATTCGTGTGTTTATTTCTTTTATATGTTCTCCTATTTATTTGTTTTGTTGTCCTGTCATGTTATGTTGTCATTTTAATGTTATATTTTACATTGCCATTAGAGGGGAGGTTTGGCATCCCACAAAACCAGGTTCAACCAACCATTTTTTTTAAATGTCCTGTACCAAGTGAGGAACATGGCCATTGTTATATTATAGTTCGTTTCTGTGTGTACTACATTTTAACGTTGTGTTTCTGTTGTGTCGTTTGTTGCCTCTTATATTTGAGTGTGATTTCACATCACCATAAGACATGTCACGATACTTTTCTGTCCCAAATTCATGTATTTAATTTTTATGTTATAATTGTTATTCTCATCGGATTTTGTTTAATGCTTAGTTCGTTTCTGTGTGTGTTGCATTTTAATGTTGTGTCGTTGTACTCCTCTTTTATTTATTGCGCTTCCCTTAGTTTTAGTTTGTAACCCGAATTTGCTTTTTTTTCTATCGATTTATGAGATTCGAACAGTAGTATACTACTGTTGCCTTTATTCTTCAAAGATG
>CM034360.1:14952625-14975359 GCA_019925275.1 Mytilus edulis | reverse complement strand
TTTAACAGTATATTGTATTAATATCTATATACATGTTATCAGCATTTATCCCGAACAAAATAAATACAGTTATAACATTATTTAGGCTGCACATCAAGTTTATTTTAAAAAAAGTAAAATCACAAAAATACTGAACTTAGAGGAAAATCAATTCGGAAAGTTCATAATAACATGGCAAAATCAAATTACAAAACGCATCCAAAACGAATGGACAAGAACTGTCATATTCCTGACTTCGTACAGGCATTTTCAAATGTAGAAAATGGTGGATTAAACCTGGTTTTATAACGATAACCCTCCCACTTTGATAACAGTCTCATCAACTTCCGTTATATTTACATTGATGCGTTAACGCAACAGACACAATAAATAAATTAGTCAAAATATGGATACATCGGTCATCATCGTATAAATTAGGTTTGAGTCTGTAACAAGACATTTGTCGGCATCAGGCCTGGGGCCATTACATTGCAATGTAATGCATTACATTACAATTACTTTGTGATTCTTGCATTACAATTACAATTACAATTACATTTTTTCTAACATGTAATGCATTACATTACAATTACTTTGCCTGTGTAATGCATTACATTACACATTACTTTTTCAATATAAAAACATAAAGCATTTCAAAAACAGAGGTATATGTACATATGTATACAGTGTTAGGGACATAGACTTCAAATACTGGTTAATTAATATGTCCATTGCACTTTATCATGATAAGTGGTTTAAATGTGATGCCATTAAGAGAACAGCGATCAGTTCTATACCTTTCCGGCAATACTTAAAAGCCTTTCTATAGGAGCTTATGTGTGGGAAATGGCTAAATACTTGATAGCTGTATTAGCCAAAGAAGAAAGGCACACTGAATTTGACTTCCATTATTCCAGTGCATTGACTGAAATTTCTTCACATGGCTCAGACAAGTAGATGTCAACATCATGTTCTGCACCATACCTGTGTCTATACCCTTTGATTGAGTAGTAGAGGCATGAAACTGAAAAAGTCACTTTTAAGTTTCTTAGGTGGTGGTAAAAAATAAATAAATTATCATATAATTTTGTTTCTAATATTGATCACTTAATCATTAAGACATCATTAAGGATTTCAAAGGAATATACTAAATGTGTCATTAAAGGATTATCTTGTGGAATGCCTTAGGGTTCTGTGAGGACAAACATAAGTTGAGAAGATTTGATTGCAATAAAAACATTGTGATATTAATTAGGTGAAATAACAACATATACAGGACCCAAACCACAGTTTTGTTTAAAAATGTTGTTTGATATATTCAATATTTCATTGAAATACATGTAAGGTGTGTATAGTATTATGAAATTTTCATCTTCATATTTTTTCATTGATCTATATATTTTTGTTTGATAAATTTTTTTATAAGATTTTTCATAGACCACCAAACACCAAAATATTCCCATATCATATTAAACAAATATCAGAAACCAAGATCAAAGACTTGATATTTTTACCATTTTATATTTCTTACCTTAATGTATGTTTTAAAGATTGATGTAGTTTATTTAGTACAGTAATTAACTGTTACAAAAATTTTATTTCATACTGTCTTTTGTTTTTGTTAATATTTTATTTTTATTATACAATATTCTTCAATTTTATCTATTTTACCAATTTGTAATGAACAGTAATGTACTGTAATGGAGGCATTACATCAATTCTTAACTAAAGTAATCATTACATTACATGTAATTGTAATGCAGAAAATGTGCATTACAAATTACTTTGCATTACATCCAAAAAATGTAATATTACAATGCATTACAATTACAAATTACCATTACCCCAGGTCTGGTCGGCATGCATGTCCAAAGTATAGATACTCTGTTGCATTCGTCAATCTTTTATTTGTCTGCTATTCCCTCTTTGTATTGTTTTGTTATTGTTATAATCATCAGTTACAAAAAAAAAGTATCGTCCATTTATCTACTGTTCCATAATTTTATTGTGTTTTTACAGTGTTTTTTTGTGTATTTGTATTGGTTGTCTACTGGTACTCAATTGAAGTGTGCTTTTATAGTGGCAAACATAGGTTATCTACTGGTCCCTAAATGAATAATGTTTGCATTGATATTAACAATCGATTGTCTACTGTTCCATAATTGAAATGTGTTCTTGTAGTTATAAATATCGGTTGTCTACTAGTCCCTCGTTGAAGTGTGTTTTTATTGTGACAAACATCGGTTATCTACTGGTCCTTAAATGAATTGTTTTTCAAAACTGAAGATAGATTTGAGTAGCAAAAAAAGTATCCCCTTCAGCCGATTTGTTTCGCCAAACTTCATGACTAAATATTTTTAACTAAAGTACCGTTAAAAATTTGAAACTCACAACAACAACCTGGGCGTCCATAAATTACTATATCTTTAATGTCATAAACATTCAGTAGATCGACTGCCCACCATTGATGCTGGGTATTCCTGTCAAATGAATGTGCACAAATCATATCATTTAACACCCAAGATGTGATGTTACCATCCACGGCATATTCAGATCGAAAACTGTGATCTTTTCCAGGGTTGTACAATGAGGAAATCTTCGTTGGTTTCAGTAATGCAATGTTTAGATCTGCAAAAGCTTAAACAAAAACATGCATTCTTATGGAATAGTTGAATTGTCTGAATGAAATACTAATCACCGTTTTGTTCAAAAAATAGAAGAAAAAAAATATGTGCATTAAACTGACAGATTTATGTAGATTTGTATATTTCCTAAACATGCTAAAGTGTATTTATGATAAAATATCAAATATTTTGTTGTTTATTGCATTTCGATTTCTTCTTGTGGTTACCTATTTTGAATATATATGAACAATGATGGATGTAATATCATAATTTTATTTTTTGTCTTTTTATTGTTGTTATAATTATTATTATCATTATCATTATTATAAGTATTATTATCATTATAATATAATTATTATTATCATTATAATATAATTATTATTATCATAATTATAATTATTATAATTATTATAATTATTATTATTATATTATCATTACTATTTTTAATTGTCATTATTATTAATTAAACTTTAAAAGGTACACTTATGCAATCTTTTTCATTTTTTTTCTCATGATTTTGACAAGAATAGAATTAACAATGTATTTTATAGCAAATAATGCTCAGATTAGCAATATATGTAGGTTTATTGTTTCAAGCAAATTACTGCTTTCTTTGTCTTTCTATTTGAAAATAAACTCAACTTCTCAATTCTTTATCAATCACATTTCAGACATAATTTGAAGAATAATGTTATGTAATCAATAGTATTTGAATATATGCTATTGAAGTACAAAACAAGAATGAATTAACTGAGCTTTCTTCAAAAAATCTATTTTCAAAATTACAAAAAAACCAAGAGACATCAGTGGTAAATTAAAATTTCGCTTGTATCGATCATTGAAACTCCAACGTATCTTGTAAAATAATCAAACAGGTTCAAAGCGAAAATAAAATGGAGAATGGAAATTACGAAAATATCAAAAAGAGACAACAACAAGACCAAATAGTAGACAACAGACGAATGCCACCAATGGGTATTCAACGCAACAAGAAAATCCTGCAACCGGAGGTGGTCCGCAGCTCGCACCAAACTAAGATGTGTACTAGTTCAGTAAAAATTAATGACACACTAAACTCCAAAACATATAAATGAATAATTCTGAAATACATACAAGATTTGCAAAGGCTAGAGGCTCCTGACTTGGTATCGCAAAATACAGCGGGGTTAAACTTGTTTTTGAGATCACAACCACACCCTCTATACCTCTTGCTAGTGAAGAATAAGGAAACACAAAGACTCATCAGTGACGCTCGAATTCAAAAAAGTTAAAAAGGCCAAATAAAGTACGAAGTTGAAGAGCATCGAGGACCAAAATTTCTAAAAGTTTGCCAAATCCAGCTAAGGTAATCTATGCCTGAAGTAGATAAGCCTTAGTATTTCAAAAACTCTAAATTTTGTAAACAGTTAATTTATAAATATAACCATATCAATGATAATTCATATCAGCACATAAAGTGCTGACTACTGAGTTGGTGATACCCTCGGGGAAATAAATCTCCACCAGCAGTGGTATCGACCCAGTGGTTGTAAATAAACTCATCATAGACTAAATTTTGTATATACGTTAGACGGGCGTTTCGTCTAACAAAAGACTCATCAGTGACGCTAGAATCCAAAAAAGTAAAAAAGGCCGAAAAAAGTACGAAATTGAAGAGCATTGAGGACAAAATTCCTAAAAGTTTTGCCAAATCCAGCTAAGGTAATATATGCCTGAGGTAGAAAAGCCTTAGTATTTCAAAAATTCTAAATTTTGTAAACAGTTAATTTATAAATATAACCATATCAATGGTAATTCATATCAGCACAAAAAGTGCTGACTACTGGGCTGGTGATACCCTCGGGGAAATTAATCTCCACCAGCAGTGGCATCGACCCAGACGCGCGTTTCGTCTAACAAAAGACTCATCAGTGATGCTCGAATCCAAAAAAGTTAAAAAGGCCAAATAAAGTACGAAGTTGAAAAGTAACTGTTTCTGACATGCCAGCTTCAGACCTCAATTGAACAAATCGAAAGATTATGTCTTCATCATATTAAATTGAAGTACAACCCCTCCCGTTAAGGGATAAGTATATTACCATCATAAAACATATAAGAAATAAACATAACCTATATCATGCCAACAATTGGTTTGATACTATAAGCATCACTATAATTGGAACAATATCTGTTATAAGTAAAATATTCGATTTTTTCGTATTTGGAGATATTCGAGCATGTGATATGTAAAATAATAATGTGAAAGTGATGACGTCTGAGTGAATCATGTTGATACCAAGAGACGTCTGAGTCAGAGGTGTTGTTGTCATGGTATTGTCAGATATGTGTATGTCGCGTAATGGTTGATATCCATTACCCCTTAGCAATTAATAAAAGGTTAGCAGTTTCTAGTCTGAAAGCTAAGGTACACAAATTCTGCGTACATCATTCTACGACAAAGTCAGTTATTATTTATCCGGAAGGGTAGGCGGGTAATCCTCAAATATAAAATATTTAATGTATATTTAATTTCAAAATTATTTAAAATTCTTCTGAACAACAAAAACAAATAATAAGGCAAAACCATCCTTTACAATATGTGTACCGTATTAAAAAAGTACATTACCACAAGCTGATAACAGATATAAAAATCCTAAAACATCTTTGTCCATCATGATCACACGGTGTATTCACTTTATAGTTAGAAAAGTGAAAAACCTTTAAGAGACTGATCAATGTCAATATTCCAAAACATAATAAATCATCGTAGTTTGAGTTGCGTTGGTCATGAATAATTTATAAATTGGTGGATAAGGTAATGTTTTACAATTCATATGGATTCTTATAATCATCAATCGTGAATTCTAATGCAAATATATGGTATCATTGGTTCTGATTAGATGACAGTTACATGTAGCGTAAAATTCTCTATCTCCTTATCTATAACTAAGGAAGCCAACATGTTGAATTGCTGAATGTATTGACATGTAATTTCTACAATAATAATAAAACAAACTAACATGTTGCACCTAATTAAAAATCTTTTTTTTTATCAAATTTTAATACATTCTGAAGCGGCACAGAAGCCAGAAACCGGAAGGTGTTTTTTTTTACGCCTGAAGCATACCTATGACATCAGCTAGTGTAGGGACCAAAGAAGATAACATCTTTTCGCGGAGTTTTCTTTAATGAAGATTTTACACTGAAATAATGATTGAAATTTAATTATGAACTTGTTTTGCATTAGAATAGAGATAACTGTATTGTATTTGAAGCTTTGCGGACTTCCATCCGTAGTTTTACTGTCGCAAATACCAATTTTCGTGTCTCCGCTACGCATCGCCAGGTAAACCAAATTTGCGACAGTAAAACTACCGATGGACGTCCTTAAAGCTTCAAATACAATACAGTTATCCCTTAACTAGAGTATGGTGTTTGATACTTTTATAATGTTATAAACAATGATCCCGTTCATAAATATATACTTAGTGCCAATGAAAACGCAGTACTTGTAAATTTAAAACATTTAAAAATTAAAATGATAAGTTTGAAAATTAATTGTCAGACTTCATACGGAAACTTTACGCTTGAATGATTTTAGAAAAATAGTAACTTGCTTGGTAACAGAAAAAAAGGGGGGGTAAGTCGAGTGCACCGCTATTTTACGCACGGGTAAATTTTTAATGTTTGTTTTTGGAAAGCCTGGATTGAAATTGAAATCTCTCATCCTTTTTTGTATGCCACTGCAATAAAATAAGGTGTAGATGCCAAGACTTTCAGACTACCAGGGACGTGAAGTTTGGGGCATGGTACAAGAAGGCATTTCAAGTCGTACAATTGCACGCAAAGTACAGTTTTCAGCCTCAATAATTATTAGACTCATTCAAAGATTCAACCAAACTGGGTCTTTGAATGATATGCCACGTCCCGAAAGAAAGAGAGCAACTACTGCCCATCAGCACCGTTTCCGTACGGCTGCCCAAAAAGCACGGGAGACTGTCGGCGTCGAGACTAATTGGAGCAAACACGGTAAGATGCCGTTTGCGCAGCAGTGCATTTAAGGCACGGATGACTTTCCGCGATAACATGCTGACAGCAGTACGACGCCAAAATCGCCTTAGATGTACAAAACAGCGTCAGAGATGGTCACACAGACAATGGACAACTGTATTATTGATGGACCAATCAAGATTCCATCTTCGACGTAATAATGGACGTACTCGTGTGCGAACACAAAGAGGAGAACACAATGCTGATTCGTATATCCAAGAGACAAATCGTTAGGGTGTTGATCGTGTCATAGTATGGGAAAGAATATCGTTCAACCATGAAACTCCACTCATCCCTATCAATGGCAATGTAAACGCACAACGCTTCATTGATGAAGTTTTCGGCCAATCGTTATACCGTTTATGGCTAGACATCAAAATGTTAATCTTTTTCAACAAGATAACGCTCGTGCACACTCCGCACGACTCACACCTGTGTTCATCAATAACAACAATGTTTAGACATTACAATGGCCAGACCTTTCGTCGGATTTGAGTCCATTTGAACAGTTATGAGATCAAATTGGACCAGCCGTAAGTCGACGACAGCCACCACCAGTTATGAGCACCAACTTGAAATTGCATTGCACGAAGATCCGACGTCTGGTCCGGTCAATGCCACGTCGTTGTAGAGATTGTGTTGCAGCTCGCGGTGGACACATTAGTTATTGAGACTGTAAGTGAGTGAATTGTAGCGTTGTTAAAAATAAATAATGATAAAAATACACATTTAAGACTTATAACAAAAATTGGATGAGAAGGGAGATAACTCAAAATATGAAAAAATATTTGCATTTAAAAAACTGGATTATACTGTCTTTAGTAAGTTTTATTGAAGCAAATTCCGCTTTTTTGTAAATATCACTGGGACAGCATCAAACCACACGATGCGGAATGACCGAATGAAGCTTTATCACCAGAGTAGAATGTGACTACGCCTGAGATGGTTGATTTTAATGGAAACATTGTAGAAAAATGACATATTTCTCTCTTTTTTGCTTTAGTGGATAATTTAGGCAATTTCATAATCAATCCAAAATGTACTTGTACCTGTCCCAAGTTAGGAATATAATGTACAGTAGTTGTCGTTTATGTAATTTATACGTGTTTCTCGTTTTTCGCTTTTTAACCGGATTTTTGTGACAAAAATGTCGGTTATTGATTTAAGGATGTACGGCGGGCGGCAACCAAATGTTGTCCGTGCATTTACTCATAAACCGTTTAACCAAAGCTTTTACAATTTTAATATCTTGGTACTGACAACAAAATGAAGTCGGGTTCAATAATGACGATTTTGACTTTTACCGTTCAGGAGTTATGGCTCTGGAAAGATTGAAAAATGGCGTTTCCATTCATATTGTTGCATTTACGCATTAACTGTACAACCAAAGCATCCCAAATTCTTATATGTTGTTACTAATGACAAAATGGATGTCAAGTTCAATAATGACGATTTTGACTTTTACGGTTCAGGAGTTATGGTTCTTGAAAACTTCAAAAATGGCGTTTCCAGTCGTGTCCGTGCATTTACTCATGAACTGTTCAACCAAAGCTTTTCAAATTTTAATATGTTGTTACTGATGACAAAATGGAGGTCAGGTTCATAAATGTTGATTTTGACTTTTACCGTTCAGGAGTTATGGTTCTTGAAAGATCGAAAAATGACGTTTCCATTCATGTTGTTGCATTTACTCATGAACCATTCAACCTAAGAATTTTCAAATTTTATTATGTTTATACTGATGACAAAATGGAGGTCAAATATGATATTGACGATTTTCACTTTCACCGTTCATCAGTTATGGTTCTTGCGATATTTCCAGGACAAAAATGAATGTTAATAAATCCGGTTTGCTGTCGTTGTAACAGCTTCTTGTTATATAGATTAGACCGTTGGTTTTCCCGTTTGAATGGTTTTACACTAGTAATTTTGGGACCCTTTGTAGCTTTTTGTTCGGTGTGAGCCAAGGCTCCGTGTTGAAGGCCGTACATTGACCTATAATGGTTTACTTTTATAAATTGTTATTTGGATGGAGAGTTGTCTTATTGGCACTCATACCACATCTTCCTATATCTATTGTATTGCATTGATACAGTATTTGTAATCATTTTGCAAATTTTGCACAAGAAGTTATAACCCATAATTAAGGTCTGTGTCATGGAAACATTGTAGAAAAATGACATATTTCTCTCTTTTTTGCTTTAGTGGATAATTTAGGCAATTTCATAATCAATCCAAAATGTACTTGTACCTGTCCCAAGTTAGGAATATAATTTACAGTAGTTGTCGTTTATGTAATTTATACGTGTTTCTCGTTTTTCGTTTTTTAACCGGATTTTTGTGACAAAAATGTCGGTTATTGATTTAAGGATGTACGGCGGGCGGCAACCAAATGTTGTCCGTGCATTTACTCATAAACCGTTTAACCAAAGCTTTTACAATTTTAATATCTTGGTACTGACAATAAAATGAAGTCGGGTTCAATAATGACGATTTTGACTTTTACCGTTCAGGAGTTATGGCTCTGGAAAGATTGAAAAATGGCGTTTCCATTCATATTGTTGCATTTACGCATTAACTGTACAACCAAAGCTTCCCAAATTCTAATATGTTGTTACTAATGACAAAATGGATGTCAAGTTCAATAATGACGATTTTGACTTTTACGGTTCAGGAGTTATGGTTCTTGAAAACTTCAAAAATGGCGTTTCCAGTCGTGTCCGTGCATTCACTCATGAACTGTTCAATTAAAGCTTTTCAAATTTTAATATGTTGTTACTGATGACGAAATGGAGGTCAGGTTCATAAATGTTGATTTTGACTTTTACCGTTCAGGAGTTATGGTTCTTGAAAGATCGAAAAATGACGTTTCCATTCATGTTGTTGCATTTACTCATGAACCATTCAACCTAAGAATTTTCAAATTTTATTATGTTTATACTGATGACAAAATGGAGGTCAAATATGATATTGACGATTTTCACTTTCATCGTTCATTAGTTATGGTTCTTGCGATATTTCCAGGACAAAAATGAATGTTAATAAATCCGGTTTGCTGTCGTTGTAACAGCTTCTTGTTATATAGATTAGACCGTTGGTTTTCCCGTTTGAATGGTTTTACACTAGTAATTTTGGGACCCTTTGTAGCTTTTTGTTCGGTGTGAGCCAAGGCTCCGTGTTGAAGGCCGTACATTGACCTATAATGGTTTACTTTTATAAATTGTTATTTGGATGGAGAGTTGTCTTATTGGCACTCATACCACATCTTCCTATATATATTGTATTGCATTGATACAGTATTTGTAATCATTTTGCAAATTTTGCACAAGAAGTTATAACCCATAATTAAGGTCTGTGTCATTTTCTTACAAAAACTCAAAATAATGTTACTTCTTTAATGTTGTATGCAGTACATATATAAGTGTAATATAATAGAATGATAGCTCTATCAAAGTATAATTTCTCCAGTTATCATTTTAAGATTGTCCGAATGGTCACTTTAATAACAGATGTAAAAATGAATGGCTGTGACTAAAAAACATATACCTTTTTTTCTCAGCAGGCTGGCAAGAAAAATACTGGATAGAAGGATCTCCATATGTGTAAATTATGAAATAGATAAACCTGCAAAAAGTAAAATCACAAAAATTCTAAAAACAGAGATTTTTTTTTTTTTTTTAAATTATAAAAAAGGAAAGTTCGTAATCAAATGAAAAAAAATCAAAAGTTCAAACACATCAAACAAATGGATAACAATGGTCACAATCCTGAATTGGTACAGGAATTTTTCTTATGTAGAAAATGGTGGATTAAACATGGTTTAAAAGCTAACCAAACCTCTAACTTGTATGACATCGCATCAAATTCCATTAAATTGACAAAGATTTCTGAACTAAACAAACACAAGTGGTAAAATTGTCACAAATAGGAGTACTACAACAGCAACAATAACCTCAACAATTACCTCATGTGATCTCATGTGCTCCGGAAAGGTAAACAGATCCTGTTCCACATGTAGCACCCGTCGTGATCCTCATGTTATCTCAAAGCCGTTTAAAGTCTTATTCGGTAGCTACATGTATGTATGTATATTCGTAAAAAGGGAACACGATTGTAGTTACGACATAAGGAACATATCCGATTTCATCTGTGAAACGGATATTCAATATCGGTCAACCAACTCTTGATGGCGTGCGTAAAATTTACAAAGTTTGGATTTAAACTTCATGATTTGAACCTCGTGGTCACAAAGCTTCCTAGTCAGCAGCAACCTTTTATCGAGGAAATCATGATAGTAAACAAAAGCCCGGGAATATCATATTGATTTGGAGAAAAAAAAACTCCATATGCAGGCGCTTCTGGAATGATGCTACATAAAAACGGACAGCAATTTGGAAGCTGAAATAAAATCTTTTGTTTTAAAATTTTGATTTTAACCGACCCTTGTCAATTTCTTGATGTAAGTCAAGATATAAGGCTGACGTTACTGTATCTGTTGTATCCTTTATATTTCTATGTTAAGGCAATTGTAGTATAAGTATAATCTCCAAGGAAAGTCCAAAACAGAAAGTCCCTAATCAAATGGCAAAACCAAATGCCCAAACACTTCAAACGAAAAGATAACAACCGTCATATTCCTGACTTGGGACAGGCATTTTCTTATGTAAAAATGGGTGATTTCACCTGGTTTTGTACATAGCTAAACCTATCACTTGTATGATAATTGCATCAACTTCCATTGTATTGACAAAGATAAGTAAACAAAACAAACGGACACAGTAGGTACAAATGTCAAAAAGGGGTACAGCAGTCAACATTGTGTGATCATCGTTATCACTAATAAACAAACAAATGTGAAAAAGAAGCACAAAACTATTGCCATTAAGCGCGAGGTTTGGCTAACCACAAAAGCAGCTTTAATCCACCATTTTTGTATCAATTACATAAGATTTTTACAATGTAAAGAACCTAAGGTCATATCATATATCATATAAAGAAAAAAAAACGATGTGAAAACAATTCAACAAATACAAATCAGATACATGTAATTTAAGTTTAAGTCATCAAAAGGGACAAATAAATTACCATACTAAATAATTCTAATACAATTAGTTAGTTACAATGATTTCCATTGGACGTTGACAAATATTTTGAAGAGTTAGATACCAGTCGGTAACTAAGAAAGCCACCATTTTGAATTCCGATTTTTTTGTGTATATAATTTGTCAAAAAATAAATAAGATAGTCACATTTTGAGCCTCAAAATCTTCTTTTTGTCTATATTAAAACCACTCTGAAACGTACGAAAAGTAAAAATACGTTTAGTATTCATGTTGACATTCAGAGTATACATATGACTTCACAATGTTAAGATGCTAAAGACAATGCGACAGTTTCCCGGACTTTTTCAATTATGCCATTTTATGCCACAATGACCACTAGTGAGATTTATTTCAATGCGTGGCATTAGAATGGATAATAACTGTATTTTAAGCTTGGCCTTCGTAAAACGTAGATTTTACTGTCGTAAATTGAATTTACCTAGCGACGCGGATCTAAGTAGATCAAAGCAATAGACAAATGAAATGATTGCATGGTTTATTCCACTCTAAGATGGATAAATATCTTTAGAAATCAATAAACAAATTAATGTAGTTTTTGTCAAACAGATTTTTAACTTTGATTACTCAGATAGCCTATGTAATGTTGTATAGAAACAACGGAATATTTAAGTAGTGTGAAACTACTATTATAAGTTATATGGTTCGCTACTGACCCCTTACGGATCCATAGAGGGTTAGTAAAATCCATAGGGGGTGAGGCCGGAGGTCGAATCCCCTATGGATTTTATTCACCCTCTATGGATCTGTAGGGGGTCAGTAGTTAACCGTATAACGAATTTATCGCACGCTGTACTTTTTCTGCTGCGTTTTGTTGAATAATAAACAATGAAACACAACAACATCAATAGATGACGTCACCATTAACCCCCTATGAAATTTACTAACTCCCTACGGTCTCAAAGGGGGTCACCACGTGACGTCTTTAAACCAATCATATCGTGATAATTTACCAGCGGTGCGATAAGTACTGATGTATCTTGTATTGGTACGGTTAAATAAGTACTTATCAGTTTATGTATTTCCTATTATGTCCGTAAAAATAAGACAAAAATCATTATTGAATAGGTCAAAAAGAACAAAATTAAGTTTGAATCTATACATTCCATAATAGAGTAATGAACAGCTTGTCTTTCTTCTTTTGTACAGTAATTCGGTGGGGACCTTAATGACTGAAACATAAAACAGATTTTTTTAAATGTTGTTAAATTTAGTCATAACATACACAGGTCGACTGCCCACCATTCTTGCTGGATATTAGTTATAGATGAATGTGCACAAATCATATCCTGATACGCCCACGTTGTGATGTTACCATAGACAGCATATTCAGACAGACAACAATCAAAAACTCCAGGTACATACATTGAGGACATCTTTGTTGGTTTCAGTAATGCAATGTTCAGATCTGCAAAAGCTTAAACAAAAACATGCACTCTTATGGAACAGTTGATACACAGATTGTTTGAATGAAATACTAATCACCGTTATGTTCAAGAATTGAAAATTTCAAATATGCGGATTTCGATTTTTTTTCGATTGTTTCTTTATGACTTTTATTTTATTATTGTTATCTTTTTTACTATAACCATTATTAAAAACTGTATTAGTATGTATAAAAACATGAACTCGTATGAAACAGTTGATAACTACACAGATTGTCTGAATGAAATATTAATCCATGTTATGTTCAAAAATTTAAAAAAAAAACATATTTATTTAGAGTTGGTTGTGTTAATGTTTCTAAGAGTGTATCTAAGAGTGTATTTAGCTAGGTATAAAACCAGGTCGAATCCATCATTTTCTACATAAGAAAATGAATGTACCAAGTCAGGTAAATGACCGTTGTTATCAATTCGTTTGATGTGTTTGAGGTTATGTTTTTGGTTGATTGCTGACTTTCCGTTAGAAATTTTCCTCCGAGTTATTTTACTTTTTTGACATTGATTTAAATTCAAGTGTAGCGTACTAGATTTAAAACATTGTCGATGCTGTGATCCAGCTAGTTTGGTCTTTAAGTAGATATACATAGTCAGCCATTTCCATTTCAAAATAGTATTTAGTATTTTTTTTCCAATTAATTTTCTATCGGATATTTCTTGTGTTGCATGCTCAATGATGGAAAATTTTTCAATATTGATGCACATTCTTTTGAAACTTCATCTTTAAATGTTACGCTCGTTTTTATTTTAATAAACTTTTGTCAATTTCCTGATTTTGACGTCCGATTCGGATGTTGCTCTTATCATTGTTGTGTCAGATATGTGTATTTCGCGTAATGAATGTAATTCCTGCACAGAGAGGGTAGGGAAATCACAGCCGCAAAAGTTGACAACCGTTTCTGCGGAAGGGTGAGAAGGTAATCCTAAAAAAAATATATCAAATATACAATGTTTATTTAATTTCAAACAGATTTTTGAATACAATTGTACAAAAACACAAACAAAAAATCAAATCCATTTTTTAAATTTGTGTACCGTATTGAAAAGATATCAGAAGATGGGGTATGAGTGCCAATGAAACTTTTAATCAAAGTAACTATTTATAAAAGAAAACAAATTATTTATAGAACACAATATGTTCTTCAACACGGAGCTGGTTTACACCGAACAACACGCTATAAAGGGTCCTACAAATAACCAGTGTAAAAACATTCAAACTGGAAATCCAAAGATCTAATCTATACAATAAACAAGAGACGAGAAACCCTTAGGAACACTTATAAAAGAATACATTACCACAATACGATAATAAATATAAAAATCCAACAACAGTTTGTTTCATCGTGATCATCTGGTGTATTCTCTTGGTAGTTGGAAAAACATTAAAGAGACTTCACAATGTCAATGCTCAAATACATAATAAAGTATAGTAGTCGCATTGTATTGGTTATGAATAATTTATAAATGTTTGGATAAATTATCACTTATAATTTTCAATTTCATATTGATCTTATAATCATTAATCACGTACTATAGTGCAGTATTCAATACATTTATGATGATAAAGCAACGATCTTGTACAGAAAAAGACATAAGGTATACACAAAGTAAACATAGATAAGTAGAAATTCTTAGTAAGAATGTAATGATAGATTGATTGTTGGTTGCTTAACGTCCAGTGGCAAATATTTCATGCATATTTAGGACGAGAACAAGTTCACAATAAATACAATAGGTAGGTCTTGTCATAATAGAGGCCATAAGGGATGATGGTCGTGGAAATTTCGACTGCCACTGGAAAATGAGGGTATATTGGATAGAGACAGAAATTTTGCCTTACAACAGGCCACCTACGGGCCCTCAAAGAGTTGTTGTAAGGGTTCTTAACGTGCAAAGAGCGTAGCACTCTCTTTACAGGAGACATCGGATTTGACGTCCCCATTCTGAACGGACGAGACTGCGAACTTAATACAACCCGCTCAGCCAAACGGACGCCCCACTTCGGCAAGCGTTTTACTGCCGGTCGGGAGAAGACCAAGTGACCATATTTCTATTCCCCGTCACCCTTGAGGACAGTAAGAATGTAAAAGATTATACCAATAAAAATGCAATTTTCTATCTACGGACTAGAATTTATGCGGGAAATATGTATCATTCTGTTATAATTCGGACTACTATTTGTGTAACAATATATAAGCAGCGTCTGTGTATTGAGTATATACAGTGAAACCTGTCCAAATCGAACACCAACGGGACTTTGCGTTTTGTTCGGTTTTCACAGGTGTTCGGATTATAGAGGTAAACGGAAGTCGACACCAAAATAATTTTGGCACTTACTGACAAGGGATTATAGGTGACACAACAGACGACAATTTATTTTATGTTGATTTAGATGTAAATGTAAAAAATTATAAGTAGATGAAGATAGACGTATTGCTTCATTTTTGTTAATAAATCAAACGCCACTCCGTCAATCACGCTCGTCATTTTGAGATGTCCGACATGGATGGATTTTGCTTTCGGTAATTATTTTCTCATCCCTTAATTGACTGACCAATTCTGATTCCCAGTTACTGTCAAATGACGATTTCGTAGTTGAATCGAAATCGACATTGTAAACACGAGTGTTCGGACTAAACTGGCTGATTGAAACTTCGCCACACGATGAGAGTGAAACAAAAGCAGGGGTCCAGTTTATTCTCTGACTTTATCGATGCTGAATAGCTAACGGAAGTCTTTGGGAGCATCCGAATCAAATATATAGGGCCTCTAACGGGAATCCGACAATCGAAAGCCATTGACCTTGTTGTGTTGCACGACTTCTTAATCCAGTGAAAAGCTTTAAAACTATTATTTAATTAAACAGTCTAGCTACAAAATGGCAGTTACAATTTTGTGGTCGTAATTATTTAAGTAACGTGCATTTAATTGATCTGAAAGTTCCTTCCTTGTCATTATCGGCCATGGGGGTAGCTGACCAGTTTAACGTTTCTTTAAAAATTCACATTAGACATGGACACAAACATGCTAATTAAGTTGTAATAACAACTCACCAGTTAATTAACCTCAGATACCCTCGGGGATACTCTGTCTTCCTGTGTTTGTTTAATTAAATCATGCAAATAATTAAAAATGCTTTTTTGTTTTGATTGCTATTGATCGATTTTGACAGGTAATTTTTGAAGACAAATTTACTAACGAGCCTTCAAAAAGCGTTCGGAATTCGGTGTTGACAGGGTTCGGTTTTGTCAGGTTAGATTAAGGTTAATTGATAGGAAAAATTTTCGGGACTTTGAAAATTGTTCGGTTTAAACTGAAATTCGGTTTTATCAGGGTTCACTGTATATCCCATTTGATACTGTGCTCTCGAGCTTACGTTTCATGTCATAGGTTCTTGATAAAGAGTTACTGCATTGAAGGCAGTTATTTTATTATTGCATCATAGGTTCTAAATGGTGAGGTTAAATAGTGTATTGTTTTGTTGATTGTTGATTGTGTTTTTTTTTCTTTTTCTGACCATTTCTTTGGAATTTTAATGTTTGCCTTCTCGTGATCTTCTCTCTTATTTTGTATGGTTGTCATGACAAATATGTTGAATTGCTATCATACATCTTTGCCATCCCGGTGAATAGCTTTCAGGTTAAGTTTATTGAATATCTGACATATATCTCTGCCATTCCTGGCGATAATATTAGTTGAATAAAGATAATAAAATACTGGTGATTATCTGTCAGGTCAAAGTAATTGTTTAGGGAACATTTACATTTGCCATCACGTGGAATAGCTGTCAGGTAAGGTTGATTGACTAAGGAACATACATCTTTAACATTCCGATGAATGACTGTCAGGTAAATTTGCTTGACTAAGAGACATATATTTTTACATTTAGTTGACCAATGAACATAGCTATTGTCGATTTAACAATTTCAGAATCTTGTAAAATTGGACTTAGAATAAGAGTACTGATTATATCCCTGACCATTGTTTCTTTACAAACCACAAATAACTAACTTTTATTTATCCGAAATCATAAGGTTCATTTTTTGTGAATAATAAACCTTATGAGCATGCGCCAAACAGAATGACAGGTTAAACGAGTCCTCCAAAAAAATGGGATAATTAATATAATACTATTGATGGGTGGTGAAAAATTATATTACTTAGATAAGTGTTGATATCCTAAGGTGAATATTAAAGTGAAGTTAGATTTCAAGTGACATTTCGCTACACATTTAAAAAATTTCGGCCACTGGTCACTATGGATGTAAACAAAATGGATGCCGCCATGAGTAAAAACAATAACAATGATCAAGAAGTTCTATTTACATGTTCACAACCAAACCCAGATACAACTCCTTCAATATATAACACTGGTAAACGTGGTAAACGTGGTAACCCTGAAAGTCCCGAAAACCTACCTGGTACTCAAAAACAACAAACTAGACAAATCCGTAGACGCAACTCTATCGGTGATATTAGTGAGACATTGAAAAAAAAAACATGCAAGTCTGAACAAAAGTGTTGCTAACAAAGTTCTTGAAGCACTGTCCAGCCCTGAGGTTCTAGACACCATAATACCAGTTCTGACGCAAAAGCTTAGTGAAGCTCTGAGTCCAATTATTGAAGCAGAAGTCAAAAATTGTATCGAGGAACAAATAAAACCCATGTCTGAAAAAATAATCAGTCAAGAAAAAGAAATTGCAAATAACTATCAAAATATTTGTAAACTGTTCATACAAGTACACCGCCTAGAACAGTGTTGCAAAGATCGTATTGAACAAATCAAGGAACAGGACAAGGAGCTCGATGCACAATGTAATGCAATAAAAGATCTCGAGACTCGACTTGAAAATCAGGAGCAATACTCCAGACGAACCAGCGTCAGATTCCATAATGTTCCAGTCCCTATTGATGAACAAGGTAAAATCAAACACCCAGTTAACACTGACCATTTGATACTTGATATCTGTCAAAACAAAATGAATCTCGACATCAACATCAATGATATTGGCAGGACCCATGTAATAGGGAAGGCACGAAATGGCAAATCGCAAATAATTGCCAGATTTGTTTCTTACAGGAAAAAGCATCTGGTCTATTCGAATAAAAAACTACTAAAATATAATGAAAATGGTACATTCATCACGGAAAATTTGACAAAATTTCGAACCACATTGGTACAAACATTAGCCCAGATGAAATATAATGGTAATATAATTGCCTACTGGACTGCTGATGGAAAAATATTTGCTAAAAGAACAGAAAATAGCCAGAAAAAAATAATAACTGAATGGGAGGACATTCATGCTCTCCGCCGTCCAATGAGAGACCAAGATGATCAAACTGAGACACAATCTAGTGAACCTATACCTGGTGAAAGACCATAAGTTCATATTTACTTTCTCTGACAATGTCGAGACTATGTGTAGATTTGCTACAACTGTTTTTGTCCTATTTGTTTGTGAATCTGTGGTTTCAGTCTTAATACAGTAACTCAATATCTGTGCTAAATATTGCAAAACAAATCAATATCATCCCATTTTTTGTATATCCAATCGGCATAATACTATTTGATTATAAGACAGTAAATGTTAAAGCGTTCTAAAATATTTTAAACAGTCAGTGTCAGTATCTCTCCAGGACAGCATTTTTCTTTAATTTTATATATCTATAACCAATCATATCAATCAATGGTTTATTTCCCAAAAACTTCTATAAAGCATAAAGTTTATGAGTTTCCATGTTAAATAAAAAAAAATCGCTTTTAAATAAATCACCAGTTCTACTAAAACTTGAAAAAAAAGGATATGTAAATTTTGATACTCATGCATGTTAATTTGACAACAAAATTGTATATTATGTAACTTATTAACAACAGTTATATAGTCCAAATATGATCTCTTTTGTGGGTTGTGTTTGTTGATAGGTTATTGTCTCAATAATATGTATATCATGACGTGTTCCTTTGAATGCGAATATACACTTTAGTCATTTCCTAAACATGTTATATTATATTTCATGTAATTTTATACCGGTACTGTGAAAAAAGTAATTTCAGACTAAAATTGCATGCTTGGTAGTAGCATCCATGTACACATATTATTAATGCTATCACACCAAAAATGTCCCGTTTTACTTACTATTATTCCAATTGTTCTTTTTATTCAAGTCTAAATTGATAATGTAGTTTTCGTTTCAATTCCATCATGTAAAAACATAATCAAACAAGGACAATTGATTAATGTTGTTAATATAAACTACAATGTAGGATATATTTTTTTTTTGGGGGGGGGACAGTTCACATGTACCTTACGTTTATATATGATCATTCAATATTTCAGAGTAAAATCATGTTTCAGGTATAAGTATCGTTTGTATTTCTCTCTTCACCGTATTTCGCTTTAATTACATAATGTTAAAATTATTTATATATCCAAAATTTACCACAACTTCAAAGTAAGAATGTTGTAAACATATCTTCATCATCCATATTTATGTAATTTGTATATAAATCCCATAGCCAACAAAAATGACTTTCCACATCTATTTGTTTTTTTCTCTTTCAATTTTGTTTATACTTTGTGTTATTTTGTATATATTTTTTCATTTTGTTTCTTTGATGATGATGATGCTGCTGTATGTGTATTTACATGTGTGCTTGGATCGTGTGGCTGCCCTCTGCTGTAACTTATTTGCTATACTGAACCCAAATGGGTAACAGTATAGAAGACTACAGGGCAGCTATAGGTTCATTTCATATGACAAGAAAAAAGACTTCTAAATTTTTCGACTGTCGGTCAAGTTCATATTACGAAATATTGATAACCAACTTACGGTGCACTTGTTTACTCTTCTCGCTTTTTCTTCTACAATCACTAAATCCAAACATCGACATAGTTTTTCTGTTTTTTGTACTTCACTTAATCCTAATTATTGGGAATATTGAAACAAATCCTGGTCCTTGTGAAATGAAGGAATCGAATACACCTTTAACGGTCAATGAAAAAACTATTTCTATATGCACTTTGAATATCCGTAGTATAAGGAATAAACTAAAGTTCCTAGACAATTTCAGCGATGAATTTGATATTTTAGCTCTCACAGAGACTCACTTAGATCCAAATATATGCGACAAAGACATCGAACTTAATTCATTTTCAAACAAAATCATCAGAAAAGATCGTAACAATTTTGGCGGCGGCCTCCTCATTTATGTTAAAGACGATATTGGTATTCTCCGTAGAAATGATCTTGAAAATCAATCAGATGAAACCCTCTGGGTTGAAATCCGTACGAAAGGTCAAACATTCTTACTCTGCAATACCTATCGACCTCCCGAATCGAACGACGGTCATTATTGGACACGCTTAAATCATGCAATAGGATTGGCTTATCAATTCAATGAAAATATTGTAATTACGGGTGATTTGAACTGTGATTTGTTCAAGGCGCAAAACAACAAATTAATTGAAATCTTAAATATATTTAATTTACGAAATGTTATTGATAAACCAACTCGAGTGACAAATCACAGTAGCACACTACTTGATCCAATTATTTTAAGTGACACTTTGTCGTACTTTATCTCAGATGTTTTACCAACGCCTTCTAATATAAGTGACCACGATGCGCCAATAATTTTTCTCGAGTGTCCGACAACTATAACACGTTCGTATAAAAGAGAAATTTGGATTTATGAAAAAGTTGACAAAGTTAAATTCTCTGAAAAAATGGACGACATAGACTGGAATGCACTGCTTCCTGATAATAAAGACGTGGACGAACTATCTGGAATATTTACTGAAACATTCTTAAATATCGCGAGGGAGTGCATTCCCACTAAATTAGTTACTATACGTAGTTCTGATAAACCATGGTTTAATGGTGAATTAAAAAGAGAAATTCGAAAACGAGACCGTTTTAGAAAATATGCCCTGAAATTTAAAAGAGAATCGGATATTGCGAAGTATAAGAAACAGAGAAACAGAGTTAACAATTTAAAAAAACTTGCTAAGGAAAGATTTGAAACTAATTTAGATAACCTTATATTGAGTAATGCTCCAAATTCAAAAAACTATTGGAAAATAATGAAAATGCTGATAAAGTCGAATAAGAGTTCAAATAATATTCCTCCTCTACAAAACATAATAAAAGATGAGGAGTTTAGTGACATAGTTTATGAGGATAGCGAGAAGTGCGACTTATTGAACAAATACTTTGGTTTGATATCTAAACTCGAGGAAGAAAATGTTCCTATTCCAGAGTTTAAAGAAAAAACTAATACTTATATTCAAGATATATACATAAATCAAAATGAAATAATTGATATTATCAAAAGTATTGATCCGAATAAGGCATCAGGACCAGATTTGATTAGTCACAGAATGCTGAAAATTTGCCCTAAGAAAGTGGCGGTTCCTTTACAAATAATATTAAATAAATCCCTCCAACAATGTAAGTATCCTTCTAGCTGGAAGATTGCAAATGTTATTGCTATTTTTAAAAAAGGTGATTCGTCATTACCTTCAAACTATAGACCAATTTCGTTAATAAGCTGTGTAGGTAAAATCATGGAACGAATTGTCTTTAAACATGTATATAATTATTTACATATGAATAAACTAATTTATGAATATCAGTCTGGATTTTTGCCAAAAAATTCAACTGTACATCAGCTATTAGAAATGTATAATTGTATTCTTAACTCACTAGAAAAGAAGGAAATAAATTGTTTTGTCTTTTGTGATTTTTCGAGAGCTTTTGACAAGGTTTGGCATAGAGGACTCTTGCATAAAATGAAAGCTTACGGAATACATGGTGATCTACTTAACTGGTTTGAGAGTTATCTTTGTGATAGGCAACAAAAAGTTGTGATTAATACATCATCATCCTCATTTTGCAGTCTTTCAGCTGGAGTACCTCAAGGACCAGTACTTGGTCCCTTATTATTCATAATATATATAAATGACATTGCAGAGAAACTCACATCTGTAACTAGACTCTATGCAGATGACACTTCGTTTAATTACTCGGGGAACGACCAAGAGCAAATAAAAACTGTTATTGATCGTGACCTCGAAGAGCTAGACGAATGGTCACGGAGGTGGCTAATGTCTTTTAATCCAGACAAAACAGAAATAATGATTTTTTCAAATAAAGATGCACCCGTTTTAAAATTCTGCTTAAATGATAAAGAAATCCCTATAACAAAATGTCACAAACACCTTGGGGTAACGTTTTGCTCTGATGCTCGGTGGAACAGTCATATAGACAATCTGATTATCAGTGTTACGAAACATTTAAATATCTTGAGAAAACTCAAGTATCAGCTTTGTAGGAAAAACTTAGAAAAACTCTATTTAGTATTTATAAGACCAATCTTTGAATATGCAACTGAAGTTTGGGATAATTGCGGGATAGGATATGTTAATAAACTTGAAAGTTTGCAGCTAGAAGCTGCTAGAATAGTTACTGGTTTGCCTATATTTACAAAATCTGAAATTCTGTATGAGGAAATTGGGTGGGAAACTTTAGCTGACA
>CM034360.1:14939298-14952525 GCA_019925275.1 Mytilus edulis | reverse complement strand
TTTCAATTTGTCATTTCTGGACATGTTAAAGCTGTCAATGCGGTATGGACTTTACTGATTCTTAATGCTGTACGATGACCTCCAGCTGTTAATTTCTGAGTCATTTGGTTTCTTGTAGAGAACTGTCTCATTGACAATCATACCGCATCTTCTTACTTTTATATATGAATCTAGTAGAAATTTCATTCCTTTTCTCCGATTGAAACAATGCGAAAATGTAGAGTATACACAAATACAAAGATGAGGACAGGAAACTACTTTCATTGCAAAGAATCTTTGGAGAAATGGACAAAGACAATGCTGTTATGCAAATTAGCCAATTTGCAGAATATGTCGAATTCGATCTCTAGTGGTAAATGGTTTTTTTTTACGCAACAACAGTGCCTTGTCATGGTTTATGTGGGAATTATCACAACAAAATTATTTTCAACGAACAATATGAAGCTAACAAAATTTCAGTGTGATTTTTTTTCTATTGTAGTAATTTGTTGAATGAAAAACAAAAGTATCTTACTAGAATAGACTTGATATAAAGTTGTAAATTTGAATCGTCAAATATTGGTTTGATCACAGTCATTTCTTCGGACAATTACACTTGATTTAAGGAGCTGCAAAAAAATATAATGATGTATAACCTTTCAATAGCGAGTTAGCTATGAAGTAAGTGACACATTTTGAACAAGAATATTCAGAATCATCGTTTTGACATTGTTTAGAGAATACATAAAGTACATTTTGCAATCATATATACAGCAATAGTTACTTCCGTTGTTCGGGACATTCTTACACATTCAATGAGGCCAGAGGTTAATTTGCTCACTGTTACTTTGAGAACATCATTAAAAATCTGACGCAGTTTCTTAGCTTTTTGTGTGTTTTTCACTGTGCAAGTATTTATTTTTTGTTATGGGTTGATACCACATATCCTTTGTGTTCTTTAATGAATGAGCACATAATGTATAAGTATTGGCTACGTAGAATGGAATGCCATCGATGCCCATCATTGTGGTTAAAACAAGAATATTTAGCATATGATCCTGCAGTAGGGACACAGCAGTTGTTATATGTTCGGATTTAGATATTTGCTTATAGCTTTCAATAAAAGGAAAAATGTAAAGTTGAAGGTTTTGTCAATTGGTTCATCATTATTCATGTAAAGTTAGAATACATTGTCTTAGCATTGTATTAGCAATTCTGTATAACTTTAAAAACATAATTACTATGTGGTAGAAAATACCATTTGATAAGAAGTTAACAAACAAAAATACAAAGAGTAGGCTACATTGAAACTATTTTATTTTTAAATGGAAGTAATTAAACCACCGAAAAAGTAGCATAGTCAATGAAAATACTTGATATAAATCATAAAGAGTTATAAAAATATATAATTATATAAACCAAATATTTAAAAATTATAGAAAGATTAAAACATTAATGAAGACTACAACAAGTCCTGTTAACACATTCAATTCCTACGTTTTTCTAAAATTTTCAAATACTAAAATTGAGAATGGAAATTGGGTATGTCTCAAAGAGACAACAACCCGACCATAGAAAAAACAACAGCAGAAGGTCACTAACAGGTCTTCAATGTAGCGAGACATTCCCACACCCGGAGGCGTCCTTCAGCTGGCCCCTAAACAAATATATACTAGTTAAGTGATAATGAACGCCATACAAATTTCCGAATTGTACACAAGAAACTAAAATAAAAAAAAATACAAGACTAACAAAGGTCAGAGCCTCCTGACTTGGGACAGGAGCAAAACTGCGGCGGGGTTAAACATGTTTATGAGATCTCAACCCTCCCCCCTATACCTCTAGCCAATGTAGAAAAGTAAATGCATAACAATACGCACATTTAAAATTCAATTCAAGAGAAGTCGTAGTCTGATGTCAGAAGATGTAACCAAAGAAAATAAACAAAATGACAATAATACATAAATAACAACAGACTACTAGCAGTTAACTGACATGCCAGCTCCAGACTTCAATTAATCTGATTGAAAGATTATGATTTCATCATATGAATATCAGGCATAATCCTTCCCGTTAGGGGTTTAGTATCATACCATCATAACATATATGAGAAGAACATAACCCGTGTCATGCCAACAACTGGTTTTTTAATAAATGTGTTTAGTTCCGATGCAAAGACCCTATAAGTGAATCAATATTAACGCCAAAATAAGTAATCTTTAGTGACCTGGCAACAGTATCGTAACTATATCCCTTATTGATAAGTCTATTTAAAGGTTTTGTTAGTTTTTGAGGTGAATACTGACATTTTTGTGCTTTATAAAGAATATTTCCATAAAAAATTGGATGTGAAATACCCGAACGTATAAGAAGTCTGCATGTTGAGCTATGTTTACGAATGATGTCCTTATACCGATGATAAAATTTAGTAAATGTTTTGACTAGTTTGTGATATCGAAACCCTGGTGTAATAATTTTTCAGTAATACATAAATTTCTCTCGTTAAAATCTAAAACATTGTTACATACACGAGCGAATCGTACAAGCTGAGATATATAAACACCGTAAGATGGTGACAATGGAACGTCACCATCTAAAAATGGATAATTAACTATAGGAAATGAAAAATCATCTCTTTTATCATAAATTTTAGTATTAAGCTTTCCGTTAGTGATATAGATATCAAGATCGAGGAAAGGGCAGTGGTCATTGTTAGTATTAGCTTTATTTAAAGTAAGTTTAACAGGATAAATTTCTTTAATATACATACTGAAGTCGTCATTATTGAGAGCCAAAATGTCATCCAAATATCTAAAAGTATTATTAAATTTGTTTATGAGATGTTGTTTCGATGGGTCTTTGCTGATTTTTGTCATCAATTGTAACTCATAGCAATACAAAAACAGGTCCACAATAAGTGGTGCACAGTTAGTCCCCATTGGAATTCTAATAACCCGACGATATACGGAATCTCCAAAGCGAACAAAAATGTTATCTAGTAAAAATTCATGGGCATATATAGTATCAAAGCATGTCCAATTGACATAGTTTTTTTGTTTATTGCTACTAAAAAATGACCTAAAAGAGTTTGAACATATATATTCACATTCTGACTTCTTAAATGCCCATTTAATTAAGTGGGTGAATTTTTTCTTAATGAGAATGTGAGGCATTGTGGTATACAGGGTAGAAAATCAAAACTTTGAACAGATTCAAAATCACCAATATAAGCTAGTCTTCTTTAACTGGACAATATTTTAAAAACAAAAATTATGGCAATTTGATGAATTGTTTTTTACTATCATATTGTATTTAGATGTATTTTGAGACTAAATATCATTTGCAAATAATTGGAAGTTCAATATATTGTACAAATCTATGATAACAATTGTGTTTTCATTTATTTGTCTTATATTACTCTTAAAAGGGGGACGAAAGATACCAGAGGGACAGATCGATATCAATATTAAAGCGGAAATTTGAGTATTTTCATAAATAATTGAAATACTCGGATCAACAATTTTCTTATCAATATTGATTCATTGTCAAATAAATAATTGACGAGTTCTTGATAAAATAAATATCTAAATAGTTATATCATTTCAACCTTTCCAAAAGAATAAAGTCGGTGAGTTCGTTGATACAAATCAGAAATCAGAAACTAGACTGGTCTGTTAATACCCATGATACAACAATATATTGCAATTCACTAATACTACCTCTATTATAAATGTATTGATGTTCCCTCAAATGAAGGCCAAAAAAAACATCATATTTGAGAATAAACTCATCACAGAAACCAGGACTAAGATTTTACACTTACGCCAGACGAGCGTTTCGTCTACAAAAGACTCATCAGTGACGCTCGAATCAAAAAATGTTTAAATGGCCAAATAAAGTACGAAGTTGAAGAGAATTGAGGACAAAAAAATCCTAAAAGATTTGCCAAATACAGCTAAGGTAATATAATCCTGAGGTAGAAAAGCTATTTCAAAAATTCAAAATTTTGTTAACAGTTAACTTATTATTATGAACATATCAATGATAACACAAGTCAACACAGAAGAGAGTAACTCATAATTGATAAATGAATTGGGTTTAGACAATTTACTTGGAAACTCAACACTTTCAATGCCTAGTTTAGAGAAACTCCTGGTTAACTATAAGCCTTTTCTACGTTCCTTTGTAATTCCAACCAAACATTAGGAAATGAATTTTCTATCACTGTTTTGGGTACCTCAAAAGGTAAACTCACAATATACTGAACTACGATTGAACATTCAAACACGAAAAAGTTCCTAATCAAACGGAAAATATCAGCAAAATCTCAAACACATCAAACGAATTGACAACAACTCTCATATTTCTGACTTGGTACAGGCATGTTCTTATGTAGAAAATTGATGATTTAAACTGATTTTATAGCTAGCTTAAACTCTCACTTGCATGACAGTCACATGAAATTCCATTATATTGACAACGATGTGTGAACAAAACAAACAGACATAATAGATAAAAATATCAAAATTAGAGGTACAGCCGTCAACATTGTGCCATCATCTCAATCACTCTCAAAACAAACAAATATATAAACAAACATTAATCATGGCAAAATAACACAATGACGGGATGTATAAGTACAGAGCCACGTCATATGCATGAAAGAAACACAAAACGGTGCTGTTGTTTATGCGCCCGTACATTACGGTACAACCTATTTCAACACATTGATACTTTGAATATATGCAAATCTATTCTACAACCGAAAACGATATTTTAATGATGTTTTTGTTATATAATTCTAAACTAGCATTGATTTGTTTATTATGATAGATAAAAGCATGCACAAAATAAAACTCAACTTTACAGAAAGGGTGCTTCGGTTTCTATATCCTGCTATTTGCATTGCACACGGTCAAAACGATGTCAAACTATTCCTTTACACAAATTAATAATACCTAACATCATACATCTAATAAAGGAATGATTAGTATTATACATGAGGGCATGATATTTATGAACAAAACAATCCAACAACTTCGAACAACATGATCACATGCGTGTATTCACATTATAATTTGTAATAGTAATAATGATACGATATTTTCGTGTTGGTAGGTTCTTCTATGGATACTAGAGTAATTGATCCTATTTTCCACCTATTCTAAACTTGATGACAGATTGAGGAAATTATTAATACTTTGTTAAATTTTAAAAGAATAGACAACGTGGATACAAATGTTTTGTTCTAAGAAGGGATAAATCATACCCATAAACACAATCACCCTGTTTAAAACAAAAACCGTATCTGATACACTGACATCATCAACATAATTTGTAAATGTTTTGGGGACGTGATTATCTTTTAAAAACAATACTCTTCTTTTAGTCAACTAGTACCTTTAATCATATGAAGCAGTTTTCATACACGAGCTCCTCAACAAGAATGAAATAAGCTATCAGTATCATTTTCCTTCGTGTTTCACTATAAACGAACTTTCACAATTTATCTATGCTGAAATCATCTATCCAGCCAACATTGAATCAAAGGATAATAAAAGTAAAGTTAATTCTGTTCAATCTGGACTTGTATCAAGAATCAAAATGTGTTATTGAAGGTAGACTCAGAATAAAACTCTGAGACCAAACCAGGTTACCTCTCTTTCATTTTCTAATTAGCAATAATTCAGCAGTGCCAGCATAGAGAATATACCAAATGTATATATTTACAGTGATAAGATACTCAGGTTTTGCGTTTAATCATAATCTTCTACACCTTTATCAAAAAGGATGCTTTCGAACAAAGAATTCCTAGTGGTAAGATGTAGGTTATCCATTTGCGAGATTTACGGACGCCATTGTGAGTTGGTGACCCGGTATGGCACATGTGTGTCAAAGATGGGAACAGATATTACTGGATTACGACATCACTGATTGAGACCTTACACGATGTAACAATTGTAATGTTTTTTTAATACGCCCCACGCGCGTTTCGTCTATCAAAGACTCATCAGTGACGCTCAGATCGAAATAGTGATAAAGCCAAACAAGTACAAAGTTGAAGAGCATTGAGGGCCCAAAATCCAAAATAAATGGTGCCAAATACGGCTGCGGTAATCTTAATATAAGGCAAAACTTTAAAGCATTTACTAATTGTACAGAAACACAAAATTATCAAACAAACAGACATAATATGACTTCCAAAACTTAAACATCTCTCGGTTTTGGTGTGTGACCCTGATTTGTTTTTGGTTAATCGATTTATGACTATTGAACAGTGGTATACTATTGTTGCCTTTATTGATAACATGCTGAAATTCTATAAAAATATATTCAGAGGAGAACTTTTGCCATAAGATGGTATTTGCCTGTAAATATTTGTCATAAAGTGTCTCTAGTATATACATATAAATGAACTTAGCAATCTTTGCAACTTTTTCGTACTTCCTGCTTTCTTAGAAAGAATTTTTTTAAAAATATAACTATCCTTTAACTTGACTTCCCACTACAAAAATTGTATCCTCTCATTTAATAATTTAATGTTAGATACTATGCTAGATACAACATTGCAATCAAATTGAAAATAATGGATACAACTTGTGCCATAAGATGGTATTTGCCTGTAAATATTTGTCATATTATTCATACACGAGCTCCTCAACAAGAATGAAATAAGCTATCAGTATCATTTTCCGTCGTGTTTCACTATAAACGAACTTTCACAATGTATCTATGCTGAAATCATCTATCCAGCCAACATTGAATCAAAGGATAATAAAAGTAAAGTTAATTCTGTTCAATCTGGACTTGTATCAAGAATCAAAATGTGCTATTGAAGGTAGACTCAGAATAAAACTCTGAGACCAAACCAGGTTACCTCTCTTTCATTTTCTAATTAGCAATAATTCAGCAGTGCCAGCATAGAGAATATACCAAATGTATATATTTACAGTGATAAGATACTCAGGTTTTGCGTTTAATCATAATCTTCTACACCTTTATCAAAAAGGATGCTTTCGAACAAAGAATTCCTAGTGGTAAGATGTAGGTTATCCATTTGCGAGATTTACGGACGCCATTGTGAGTTGGTGACCCGGTATGGCACATGTGTGTCAAAGATGGGAACAGATATTACTCGATTACGACATCACTGATTGAGACCTTACACGATGTAACAATTGTAATGTTTTTTTAATACGCCCCACGCGCGTTTCGTCTATCAAAGACTCATCAGTGACGCTCAGATCGAAATAGTGATAAAGCCAAACAAGTACAAAGTTGAAGAGCATTGAGGGCCCAAAATTCAAAATAAATGGTGCCAAATACGGCTGCGGTAATCTTAATATAAGGCAAAACTTTAAAGCATTTACTAATTGTACAGAAACACAAAATTATCAAACAAACAGACATAATATGACTTCCAAAACTTAAACATCTCTCGGTTTTGGTGTGTGACCCTGATTTGTTTTTGGTTAATCGATTTATGACTATTGAACAGTGGTATACTATTGTTGCCTTTATTGATAACATGCTGAAATTCTATAAAAATATATTCAGAGGAGAACTTTTGCCATAAGATGGTATTTGCCTGTAAATATTTGTCATAAAGTGTCTCTAGTATATACATATAAATGAACTTAGCAATCTTTGCAACTTTTTCGTACTTCCTGCTTTCTTAGAAAGAATTAAAAAAAAAATATAACTATCCTTTAACTTGACTTCCCACTACAAAAATTGTATCCTCTCATTTAATAATTTAATGTTAGATACTATGCTAGATACAACATTGCAATCAAATTGAAAATAATGGATACAACTTGTGCCATAAGATGGTATTTGCCTGTAAATATTTGTCATATTATTCATACACGAGCTCCTCAACAAGAATGAAATAAGCTATCAGTATCATTTTCCGTCGTGTTTCACTATAAACGAACTTTCACAATGTATCTATGCTGAAATCATCTATCCAGCCAACATTGAATCAAAGGATAATAAAAGTAAAGTTAATTCTGTTCAATCTGGACTTGTATCAAGAATCAAAATGTGTTATTGAAGGTAGACTCAGAATAAAACTCTGAGACCAAACCAGGTTACCTCTCTTTCATTTTCTAATTAGCAATAATTCAGCAGTGCCAGCATAGAGAATATACCAAATGTATATATTTACAGTGATAAGATACTCAGGTTTTGCGTTTAATCATAATCTTCTACACCTTTATCAAAAAGGATGCTTTCGAACAAAGAATTCCTAGTGGTAAGATGTAGGTTATCCATTTGCGAGATTTACGGACGCCATTTTGAGTTGGTGACCCGGTATGGCACATGTGTGTCGAAGATGGGAACAGATATTACTCGATTACGACATCACTGATTGAGACCTTACACGATGTAACAATTGTAATGTTTTTTTAATACGCCACACGCGCGTTTCGTCTATCAAAGACTCATCAGTGACGCTCAGATCGAAATAGTGATAAAGCCAAACAAGTACAAAGTTGAAGAGCATTGACGGCCCAAAATTCAAAATAAATGGTGCCAAATATGGCTGCGGTAATCTTAATATAAGGCAAAACTTTAAAGCATTTACTAATTGTACAGAAACACAAAATTATCAAACAGACAGACATAATATGACTTCCAAAACTTAAACATGTGACCCAGATTTGTTGTTGGTTAATCGATTTATGACTATTGAACAGTGGTATACTATTGTTGCCTTTATTGATAACATGCTGAAATTCTATCTTTGCAACTTTTTCTTACTTCCTGCTTTCTTAGAAAGAATTAAAAAAAAGATATAACTATCCTTTAACTTAAATGTTAGATACTATGCTAGATACAACATTGCTATCAAATTGAAAATAATGGATACAACACATACATTGAAGTATGACTCATATCTTGACTTACATTGTAGACGAAACGCGCGTCTGGCGTACTGAATTATAATCCTGGTACATTTGATAACTAATTAGACATTGAAAATATGGGTCGATTGAGAACAAAATAATTTACAAAAGTGAAGATTTTATCATCCAAGTTGTCAACTTCTCATTTCTATTAACGTCACGTATTACAGCACGGCCTGCATATCCAGTACATATATCGCATTTGATACCATATTTCAGGGACTGCGTTTCTATCTTAACTTGCTTGACAGAGTGTTTCAGGAGGCTATTAAATCAATAAACTCGCAGATTATTAAGTGTTTGTTCCAATCGTAGTTACTACACTCCCGTCTTCCTTTCCCTCCAATATGACCCACCGAATTAGATTGATCACCGAGTAAGTACTAACATGAGCAACACAGCGAGTATCCGATATGGAGCAGGATCTGCTTGCTATTCAGAAGTAATTGAGACCACACCCACTTTCGTTTAGGTTGATGTTGCTCAGGCTTAAGACTTCTTACTGTGTTCTGTATACTATTAAGTTTCGTGCGTTTCCATGGCGTTGTAAGTCTATTTTCGACTTGAGTTAAAATACTCCTTTGTTATCTTTCGCTTATATTGCACTCGATTAGAATGTTCCTCATATTTCATTTTCTAAATATTAAATAGAACATTAATATAACCATCTTAATCCAACAAATAGACCACTTTCGAGTTCTGTCCTTCACCACAAATTGAAAAGTTCATCAATTAAGCACGCCTTTGTGAACTCATTTATCAGATAGAGATTACCGCCAATATCCCTGCGCTATTAATGTTCATCAAGCGATTTCATGATTATCATTTTGAAGGATAGAAATAATATTTGTACGTACGTTGATGTCCTGAATTTATAAGAATTTAATTTGCCGAATAGTTCATGCTAGATAGAATCATCATTTGGTTTTCAACAGCTCGCAAATGGGAAGTTGTTTACGACTCCCCTTATTGAACAAATGATGTTCACTAAAATTAAAGTTTTTCACCGAGCTCGAAAGTGGTCTATACCGATTGTATGTAAGAAGAAGGACAACTCTATTTGTTTTACTTGGTAATTCTATCTTTTTGTCATTCCCTTCGTATTTTATGTTTGTGGCACATCAATGTCACTGGTTGGTTTCCTCTTTTAAACAACATCTGTTTCTGGAATAAATCGAATATGCACGCTCAAGGTCCTAAGACATCTGTTATCATCCGCTTTTAAAATTTAAGGGTTAAAATAAATTGTTTTTTTTCTCCATATTATAGTTCTTCAAATGATTTGGTTCGGTTCTTATACATCCTTGTTTTTAAATATTCCGCTGTGAACGTTTTCGATAAGGGTGAATCCAGAAATGTTCTTTGAACGCATGAATTATATATATATATATATATAACTTGTCTTAACATCAACCCAACAATGTTAGATCTGTAAATTTGCTTTCGCAAATTTTTGGTTCTTCCCTCGCCGGGATTCGAACCCATGCTACTGTGATATCGTGACACCAAATCGCCTGCACTGCAGTCGTCCCGCTAGACCACACGACCACCTGGGCTCTTAAAAAATAGAGCTTTCGCTGGCCGTGTGTTACCTTTCCACGTCAGTTTTAATCTAGCGATGTACTACAGTACATGATATATAAGGCATGAAGATGTTATTGTTACAGATCAGCTACATTATCTATAGTAAAGGATCCTACAAATCGATGTATGGTACAGTCACAGAAAATAATTATATTTATAAGTACGTCTGAGTCAGTGACAACCCTACAACAGATGTATCCATCGGATCGCCATCAATGATGGTGATACATGGCTGTGTACATAATGTATATACAACTCGTCTAAACATCAACCCAACAATGTAAGATCTGTAAATTTGCTTTCGCAAATGTTTGGTTCTTCCCTCGCCGGGATTCGAACCCATGCTACTGTGATATCGTGACACCAAATCGCCTGCACTGCAGCCGTCCCGCTAGACCACACGACCACCTGGGCTCTTAAAAAATAGAGCTTTCGCTGGCCGTGTGTTACCTTTCCACGTCAGTTTTAATCTAGCGATGTACTGCAGTACATGATATATAAGGCATGAAGATGTTATTGTTACAGATCAGCTAAATTATCTATAGTAAAGGATCCTACAAATCAATGTAAGATACAGTCACAGAAAATAATTATATTTATAAGTACGTCTGAGTCAGTGACAACCCTACAACAGATGTATCCATCGGATCGCCATCAATGATGGTGATACATGACTGTGTACATAATGTATATACAACTCGTCTAAACATCAACCCAACATTGTTAGATCTGTAAATTTGCTTTCGCAAATTTTTGGTTCTTCCCTCGCCGGGATTCGAACCCATGCTACTGTGATATCGTGACACCACATCGCCTGCACTGCAGCCGTCCCGCTAGACCACACGACCACCTGGGCTCTTAAAAAATAGAGCTTTCGCTGGCCGTGTGTTACCTTTCCACGTCAGTTTTAATCTAGCGCCGTACTGCAGTACATGATATATACGGCATGAAGATGTTATTGTTACAGATCAGCTAAATTATCTATAGTAAAGGATCCTTCAAATCAATGTAATATATATATATATATTCTTTTTGAGTATAAAAACAAATGCCGGAATGCTGTTTTATTTCATATTTTTAACGGTGACCTTCTATCTTCCACATGTGCCATAATGAACATGAAAAAAGACCTGAACTGTTTTATCAAATAATTATTAATGTGTATTAACAAAGACTCATGGTTTTTAAAATCAACATTGTGATATTCAGCTGTATTCATTAGCAATAATATTACGTGTTTGACATTTTACTTCAAAACAGATATATAAAGTAAGAAATGTAAAACAGTAATTATCTTTTTATCAAATATCAATTAAGTTATTAACACGTTATGCAAACATTTCACGATGATGTGCGTATACATGTTATCAAGCAACCTAGGTAAATTTTACATTTTATGATAAACTGCATATTAACTAAAATTCAAAGAGTGAAAATTAAATATTACTTTGTTGTATCTGTAGGCAGAAATTGAAAAAAAATCTCTTAACAGATCTATATAAATCAAATAAAAAATAGATTAACTTGTAAGTATCACATATATAATTCAAAATTTAAATTCAAGATTTAAATTTCTATAGAAATCTAAATTTAAAAGAATTAATGTTATGTACATAATGTAACAATTTGGGAGTTTTCGCTTTAAAACAGCATTTGTACTATTAAAACTTCATAATTCGAAAGGCAAATGAATTTAATTTATTGTAAATGGTAACAAACAGATGATGCGTCAATTTTTCCTCTTATGATAAGGGTACAGTAAACGAGCTTTGTCACGGAGATTAGTTGAATAAATATAATATAGAATAAATCGGTTAGAAGAACTGTACGTAACCAATCATGGTTACATTAATACATCTTGTGAAAGTTTGCATTTGAATATAGTTATAAAAGTTACCGGGATTATAATTTGTAATACGTTAGACGCGCGTTTCGTCTTCATAAGACTCATCAGTGATTCACAGATCAAAATAGTTAGAAAGCCAACAAGTTCAAAGTTAGAGAGCATTAAGGACCCAAAATTCCAAAAAAATATGCCAAATACGGCTCCGGTAATCTATTCCTCGGATACGAAAATCCTTAGTTTATCGAAAAAATCAAAGTTTTGTAACAGGAAATTTACAAATGACAATACAATTGATACTCGTGTCAATAGTTATCAAAGGTACCAGGATAATAATTAAGTACGCCAGACCCGCGTTTTGTCTACACAAGACTCATCAGTGATTCACAGATCAAAATAGTTAGAAAACCAAACAAGTACAAAGTTGAAGAGCATTGAGGACCCAAAATTCCAAAAAATTATGCCAAATACGGCTCCGGTAATCTATTCCTCGGATACGAAAATCCTTAGTTTATCGAAAAAATCAAAGTTTTGTAACAGGAAATTTACAAATGACAATACAATTGATACTCGTGTCAATAGTTATCAAAGGTACCAGGATAATAATTAAGTACGCCAGACGCGCGTTTCGTCTACACAAGACATCGAAGTGATGACTACTGTGCTGGTCATACACTAGGAGACAAAACGTCCACCAACAGTTGCATCGACCCAGTGGTGTTAATAGTTATTAAAAACAGACGAATTATAATTTAATACGCCAGACGCGCGTTTCGTCTACATAAGACTCATCAGTGTCGCTCAGATCAAAAAAGTTATAAAGCCAAACAAGTACAAAGTTGAAGTGCATTGAGGACCCAAAATTTAAAAAACGTGTACCAAAATACGGCTACGGTAATCTATTCCTCG